>VYZW01031677.1:808-11425 GCA_013401315.1 Balaeniceps rex
AGCGCAGAGATGAGCTCTCTCTGGAGTCGGGGCGCCCGGCGGTGCGGGGACAGAGGCCACCCTGGGGCTGGGGGACCCCATGGTGTGGGGACAGAGGTCACCCTGGGGCTGGGGGACCCTGTGGTGTTGGGACAGAGGTCACCCTGGCATTGAGGGCCCCCATGGTGTGGAGGACGGAGGTCACCCTGGAGTTGGGGGACCCTGTGGCATCGAGGGCAGAGGTTGCCCTGGCCTTGGGAGACACTGTTGTTTGGGGGATGGAGGTCACCCTGGGGTTGGGGGACCCTATTGTGTGGGGGACAGAGGTCACCCTGGGCCCGGGGGACCCCGTCATGTGGGGGACCCCATGGTGTGGGGGACAAAGGTCACCCTGGGGTTGAGAGACCGCATGATGTGGAGGACAGACATCACCCTGGGGTTGGGGGTCACCATGATGTGGGGGACTGAGGTCACCCTGGAGTTGGGGGACCCCATGGCATAGGGAGCAGAGGTCACCCTGAGCTTGAGGGACACCGTTGTTTGGGGAACGGAGGTTGCCCTGGGCTCGGGGGACCCCGTCGTGTGGGGGTTGGGGGACCCCATGGCGTGAGGGATGGAGTTGGGGGTCCAGCTGGGGGATACTGGGGGGAGATGAGACCCGCTGGGTGCTGCAGCCTCAGGGTCCGGTGTCGGCCGAGGTGCTGGGTCCCCATGTCCCACATTGCCAGAGACACTTTCGGTTGTTTCCCATGGGGGGAGCCCGGCCTGCGGGCTGGCAGGGCACGGGGGTGCGCGGGGCCGTGCCGGGGGCTCGGCCGGTGGCACCGACCTTGGCATGTCTCCTTGCCTTGCTGCCTGTACGCTTCCCGAGCCGAGTGCACGGGGAGCTGCTGCAGGGCCGTGCCTCAGTTTACCCGCACGCCGCTCCACCTGAGCGGCCAGCTCTTGTGTTATCCGTGTTTCTGGACACCCGGGACCGCCGGGGCTGGGGAGGGAGCGTGTTGCCAAACAAACCGTGCGGCCTGACGCGGGGAGCCCGGGCACCGCACGCCGCATTGGGGTGATGCCGCGGCCCCGGCGTCTTGCCTGGCTCATCGTCTGCCGCCGTGTTTATTGCTCTGCTCCGTCCTCGCTCTTCCACCGCCTGCCTGCACCTCCTGCCTGCACCGCCTGCCTGCACCGCCTGCCTTGCCCTTCGCCCCGGGGCCTGGCAGTTCGCCGTGCCGTGTTCGCGGCCGCGCTCGCACCCTATGTTGTGCTGCGTCCCAGTGACTTTGCACGGTGGAGCCGGTGCCGGTGCCTGGCTGCTGTCCCCAAACCCCGGGCAAGTGCCCGCTGCCAGGCCTTGGAGCAGCAGGGTGAGTGCCCAGCTCTCTTCCTCCTCCTCCTCCTCCTCCTCCTCCTCCAGCGCTGAACTGGGGCAGGGGGCACGGAGCTGGGGTGGGTGCCGGGGTGCCGTGTGGGTGCCCGTGGGACCACGAGCGGGAGTCACGGAGGGAGTTAATGGAGGGAAAAGGCAGCGGGAAGCCAGCGCCTCTTCCTGCAAGCGCGCGCCTGCGCGCCGGCCCGCGTGAGCTTTGGGGTGAGCCCGTGCGGTTTGTGGGTGTGCCCCCGCGGGGCCGTGCGCGGGCGAGGTGAGCGTGCGCCGGGCTGCGTGTGCGCTTGGCAGCCTGTTTGTGTAACCTGGTGGGGAGGTGCTGGGTGTGACGACGGCGAGCGGCGGCGGCACGGCAGGGCTGGCCGGCCAAGGCCAGCGGCTCCTGCGGGGCTGGAGGGGGGGGGTGTGTGTGCGTGTGTGCATGGCGGGTCTGTCTGTGCACACGCGTGTGCGTGCGTTGCACAACCCAAGGTGTGCTGGCAGCTGCTGGTGCAAGCGGTGCGCGCTGAGCTTGCTCCCCCCCGCCCCCGCCCCGCTGCTGGGTGCACAGCGGGGCGTGCGTGCGTGCACACGAGCGTGTGCGTGCACGCCTCTGTGTGCCTGCGCTTGTGTGTGCACGCAGGAGTGTGCATGCCCGGGGCCTTTTTTGGGTGCGGGGGGGGGGGGGGTTGGGGGTGAGTTCATGTGTGTGTTGGCTGCNCTGCTGGGGGGGGCAGGGGGGTGCCACAGGACAGTTTATTGCTTCCTGACCTGCCAGCGCCCGGGACAGGGCTGCAGGTTGGGGGGCAGCTCGAGGTATGTGGGGGGGACGCGTTATTTTTAATCTCCACTCTCCTGCTCCTTCCTTGGGCCCCCCTCTGGCAGCAGCCCCTGGGAGGCCGGGGTCTGGGGGGGCTGTGCCTGGGGGGTTTCTGCCTGCGCCAGCCGTGCTCCAGCGGTGCTGCTCCCACCCCACATCGGGGGATGCAGTGCCATGGGTCACACCTCTGTCCCCGAGCCCTGGCACTGATGCCAGCCCCAGGCGCAAGGTTTGGTGTCACAGCAGGGGGAAATGACCTTTGCCTGCTTCTGCCCTCGCGTGCCGGTGGGGAGGCCCAACCTAGACCCCCGTGTGCTGGCGTCGCTCGGGTGCATCACCCGCCTGCAGGGTGGTGGGCATCCCTGGGGGGGTCTGGGTGCCCGGGGGGGGCCGCAGGGCAGCACCGCTGAGCCCCAGCTCCCGTCCGGGAAGGGGCAGCTGGGATGGAGCTTGGCACGCCGTGGCCGCCCGGGCAGGCTGCCAGGGGGATTGCCCTTGAAATAGCCCTTGCCGTGCCTCGTGCCTCGGCTGCCCTGGCTGCTCGGCCACGGGGCCGCCCCATGTCCCCCCCCCCTCCTGGCACCCCACTGCCTGCTGGCGGTTGCAACGCGGCGCAGGAGGAAGCGCGCCCCGGCACTCCCGCGCCGATAACGGCGGCCGTCTTATCGCGGGGCCTTCTGCAAGGCCGGGTGGCACGGCCCCCCCGGCCCTTATCTGCCTCGGCCGTTGGCCCCTGCTGGGCTCGCAGCCCCCCCTTGGCCCCCCCAGCACCCGGCGTAGCGCTCGCGGGGTCGGCCCTTTTTGGGGCAGCCGCTTGGCAGCCTGCCCCCTCTATCCTTTTTGAAGTTTAAAATCCATTTAAGTCAAGAGGAGGGAAAGTTATTGCCTCTAAAGCCCCTTGGGTTGAGCAGTAAATCCTCTTTGCTGCGCTGACGCCGCCTCTTAGCACCCACGGGACCGGGGCTGACTCCTGGGGGTGCCGGGCTGCATGTCCCCCTCCCCTGGCCCTGGCACCCTGCAGCCTTGCGGGCGGGCGCCGTGGGTGCTTTTACACCTGGGAGAGAGCGGGGAGCCCCGTGGGTCCCCCCTAAAGCATGGCCAGCGTGGGGTCGGGGTCCCTTTGAAGCCCTCCAGCCTCGCTGAGCTGGCAAGAGCATCGCTGTTGCTGCTTGCACGCTGCTTGCACGCCCCTTGCTCACCATTTGCACGCCACCTCCTTGCTCACACTGATTCGGTCCAGAAAGGGGGTTCCCCTCGTGGCACCGATGCCCCGGTGTCCCCCACGGTGTGGCACGGCATGGAAACCTGCACCCCCCGCCGCTGCCGTGCACCCGGTGGGGTTTGAGGCCGACGGAGCGGGAGCTTGATGCGCTGCTGGCACGCCGGCGCTTTCATTTGATTTCCCTTCTCCAGAGCTGGCAATATTTAAATATTAATGCCTGCCTCTAATTGCTGTGTCAGAGGAGGGGGTTGGCGTGGGAGCGGGCGCAGGGGTGGCAGCGCCGGCTAATTTTCTTGTCTCGGGGAGTGTTTGCCGAGGAGAAATGTTTGTGCACGCACACACATGTGGATTTTTACTCCCTTGGGTTTTGCTTGGCCCTGGCAGCGACGTGTGGCGGCGGCGGGGGGCAGCCGGGCTGCGATGCCACCGGGGTGAGGTGGCCTTAGGGCCTGGTGTCCCCCCCGCCATTTTTCAACGGGGTTTGCAATGGGGCACCCCCAGCATCCAGGGGCCCCTCTCCCGCGCCCCGGGGTGGGAGGGTTAATGGCAAGGGGGTTTGTTTTTTTTTTTTTCTTCGGGCAGAGCGGCGTCAGATGCTTGCGTGCTCGCTTCCTGTAATAAAGCGACCGCCGGCGCGCTTGTCACCTGCTCTCTGTTGTGCTGCCAAGCGGCAGACATGCCGCTTCTTGCTGCGGGCCCTGGCGCGCTCCCCGCCGCCGCCGCCGCTCCTCCCGCCTGCCCCGGGCGCTTGCCCCGTGCCAGCGCGGCATTAGCAGGTGTTTCGGGGAGGGTGCGAGGGTGCCTGTTGCCGCACGCCCCGTGCGGGTGGGGGCCCCGCCTCCCCCGGGGCGTAGCGGCGATGCCGGAGCTCGGCGCTCGGGTGCTTGCACCCAGGGCCGCGCGCTGCCCCTCTCCC
Source organism: Balaeniceps rex (assembly GCA_013401315.1). NCBI lineage: Eukaryota > Metazoa > Chordata > Aves > Pelecaniformes > Balaenicipitidae > Balaeniceps > Balaeniceps rex. The sequence goes on from VYZW01031677.1 coordinate 5,103, forward strand.
CTGGGACCCGCCGCTGGGTGCCGTGTCCTCCCCGCGGCATCCTTGCTCCGTGGCCCTGCTGCTCCCCAGCGTTTGGGGTGCGAAGCCCCGCCGGCGGAGGGCAAAGCCCCTTGGCAGAGCCAGCCCAGCTGCAGGCAAGCGTCCTCGGTTGTCGCCGGCTGTGCCGTGCTGTGCCCCACGGTTGGATCTTGGGGGGGGTCCGTGCAACACGTGCCACGCACGGGCTGTGCGAGCTGCTTGGCACTGCTGCTGCCCGCTGTGCCGTGCCGTGCAACCCCCTTGGACGCCCAGGGCACTGCTGCTGCCCACCGTGCCGTGCCACGCAGCCCCCCTTGGACACACAGCCCTGGCGCCAGCATCTTCCCAGGCTTTCCAGCTCTGTTGGGGGGGGATTTTCCCCACTGGGGGTTCTCTCTGCTCACCCCGATGCCCTCCGGATCCCCAGCCGGTATGCCACCCCCGCCTGCAGCCGTTGCTCGAGGCCCCGGCTGTGCAATCTCCTTCCTCCCCACCGCTGGCACTGCCGTCCCCGTTAACCCTGCGGCGAGGCGCTGCGTTTGCCGGGGTCTTGCTCCCGTTAACCCCGGCTGCGGGGAATTGGCACCGCCGTAACCTGGCAGGGAGGCTCATTGGTAGGGGCTAACACAGCCGGTGCCTCTCCGCAACCACTCGCAGGCTGGAGCATGGTCAATGTGGGGTGCAAGGAGGCCGGGGGGGCGAATTGCACCCGAATATCCCCCGTGGAGGAGGCAGGATGGGTTTTGCTCCTTCCCACCCGCATCCTGCCCCGGTCCAGCCCCGGCTCCCGGCACCGGCTTTGTTTCCGCCGTATAACAAGATGATGGGTTAGGGTCAAGCTGCGGGTTCGTAACTTGTTGGAAGACTTTGCCGAACAATAAAGGTGTCTGGCTTTATATCTGCTCGTATTTTATCCGCGCCACGGCCTTTCCCCAGCGCCGGCCGGGATTTACGGCAGGGGATATTTGAACATGTCGAGGCGAGCTGGGGAAGCCGAGGCCGACCCCCCTCCCCACGCCTTTGCATTCAGTGCCTGTGCGCTGAAATATTTACCTTCCAGCTCCTCTGACAGTTCAAGCCGTCTCGTGAAGCAAAGGTTATTGAACTGCGAATGTTATGACATTACATTTTTGTGTCTGCACTTTCAAGATGCGTGATGCAGCCTGAATGATAAGTGATCTTGGGGTTAAGGGTGGTTTCTTTTTTTTTCCTTCTCCTTTCCCTCCCTCCCGCTCTCCTCCCCGCCTCGGCGCGGGCTGTCTGCTCTGCTGAGGCTTGATAACGCTCCCTTTTATTGCCCTGCCTTTGCATTCCTGCAGCTGGTCTCCCTGCGGTCGGCGCGGGTGCTGGGGAGGGTTTTAGGAGGTGGGAGAGGGCCATTCCCAGCGCAGAAGCTGGCCGCACTGGTGCGTGCCTCAGTTTCCCTAACCCCGGGCTCATCCCTCGTGCCATGGGGCACGCTGGGGTGGGCAGACCCCCACGCAGGAGGGTGACGGTGGCACCCGTGCCGGCAGGCCCTCTTGTTGGAGGATGCTGGTGCCGACCTGGGTACCCCAACCCCTCCTGCATCCCGACGTGGAGGGAAGTGCAGCATCCCGCAACCCACCGGGGCTGTGCCGCAGGGCAGGAGGTGATGTGCCGGTCCTGCGCCTCGGCGCCGACCTTGCATCCCCGTTAGCGGGGTTTTGGGGAGCCGGCGGGGCTCCAGGCTGGGGTACAGGGCTCCAGGCTGGGGTGCGGGGCTCCAGGCTGGGGTGCGGGAGCGATGCTCCCCGGTACCCCGGCTGTCTGGGCTCTGAGCATCTCAGCAGCATCCTGCGTGGCCCAGTGGCCCTGGGGACATGTGGGGAGGGGGACAAGTGACAGCGGGTCTGGCCTGTCCTGTACACGCTAGAGGGCAGCAACAAACTGGATCAGCGGCTGCGTTCGGTCCCTGGGGGCGTTGAGGGGTCTAAGCCCCCAAATTTGCCCCGGCACAGCGGGTTTGCAGCAGGGGAGCCGCTTGCTTTTAAGGGCGCTGAAACAAACCCGTTTGCAAACCGAATTCCATCGCGCCGCGGGACGAGAGCCCTCAAACCAGTCCGACCCGTGGTGTCATGTCATTCCGGGAGCAAATTAATTAAGTCATTCCATAAATTTGGCCGTGTTTGCTGCCGGTGAATCATATCTACCCCCCCCACACCACCACCACCCCTTCCTCCTGCCCTGGGCTCCCCCTTCCCGCTCCATCTCGGCTCCCTGCTAGAGTCAACATCTCACCCCGCAGCGCCTGGAGATTTCTATCGGCTCGGGGCCGGCCGAACATCCCGAGCATCCCGGGTCGGGGCCGGCCGCCAGCGCTAACAGAAACCAGCTGTGCAGGCAGGCGGGCGGGGGGGGCCGCCGGGGAAGGGAAAAAAGAAAAAAAAAAAGAAAAAAAAAAAAAAAAAAGAGGTCAGGGCCCGGGAAATTAAATGTTCATAAACGTAGGCCCGAGCGCTTAAAAAGTAGGGCAGTGCCATTAAATCTCATTAAAGTTTAATACCTATCAGTGCCACTTCAGGCAGCCCTTGGACATTGCTTTAATTTGATGGGTGTTAAGGGAGAATTATCAAATAATTGTGCTGGCTGGGGACTTGCTTTTATCATGNCACGGGGGCAGCCAGCATCCTGCCATTGTCCCCGCGGGTCCTGCCGGCGTCCCCGTGTCCCAGCAGGGTCGTGCCGCCTTTCCTGCGCTCGCTGCCTCGGGATGCCAGCGCGGACCTGCGGGCGCTGCTAATTAATACTAATTTTTGGAGAGGCTCTGGGGGCCGGAGGGAATTGCCGATGGGAGGTGCCAAGCGCGCCGGGGATCACCGGCTCCGTGCGGAGGCGAGCACACGGGCCCATGCATTTTTTATAGGGTGCACCCAGGGTTATTTTTATTTTTTTCTATTTCCTCCCTCCTCCCCTTGCCATAAAAGTCCCTGTTGATAAAGAATTAGTGCCAGGTCATTAGTCCTGGTTTTTATGAGATAAACCCGGGCACAAGGTGCTGTCGTGTAAACGCCGGGGCCAGGGGAGCGCGGGGACAGGGAGAGCGGAGCTGCTGCCATGAATTATTCAGCAGCGCCTGATTTCACATTATTCTCACTGATACTTTTACAACCTGTCAGTAAATAAAAAGATTCTACATTATTTATAGAAATGGACCCGAATTGGTTAGGAGAATTTACTGTTGCTATTATTAGGGGCTGCTCAGCACTGCGTTAATGAGAGCCGGGTGATGGCAAATGCTGCTTCCCGCCGGCTCGGCGTCCCCTGCGCCCTCCCAGGCTGCCGCCTCGCTCCCCAAGGGTGCCCGCGTCCCTGCGGCCGTCACCGCTGCCGGCTCCCTTGCCTGGGGCCCGCTCGTGCGTCCCCGTGAACGGGCTGGACATGATGAGGGTCTCCCTGGCTTTGGGCTGCTCGAAGAGGGGACGTCTTCTTCCCAGGGATGGCTCCTTCCCGGGGACATCATCTTCCCAGGGACACCTCCCTGTGGATGACACCTTTCCAGGGATGTCTCCTTCCTGGGGACATCTCCTTCCCAAAGACACCTCCTTCCTGGGGACCACATCTTCCGGGGACGTCTCCTTCTCAGGCACATCTCCTTCCCGGGGACCACACCTCCTTCCCGGGGACACCTCCTTCCCGGGGACATCTCCTTCCCGGGGACATCTGCTTCCTGGGGACCTCTTCCTGGGGACATCTCCTTCCTGGGGACCACATCTTCTTCCCGGGGATGTTTCCTTCCCGGGGACATCTCCTTCCCGGGGACATCTGCTTCCTGGGGACCTCTTCCTGGGGACATCTCCTTCCTGGGGACCACATCTTCTTCCCGGGGACATCACCTTCCCGGGACATCTCCTTCCCAAAGACATCTGCTTTCTGGGGACATCTTCCTAGGAACATCTCCCTCCTGGGGACCACATCTTCCCAGGGATGTCTCCTTCCTGGGGCCATCTCCTTCCCAAAGACATCTGCTTCCTGGGGACACCTTCCTGGGGACATCTCCTTCCCGGGGACCACATCTTCTTCCCAGGGATGTCTCCTTCCTGGGGACATCATCTTCCCAGGGATGTCTCCTTCCTGGGGACATCTCCTTCCCAGGGACATCTCCTTCCTGGGGACCACATCTTCCAGGGATGTCTCCTTCTCAGGCACATCTCCTTCCCGGGGACCACATCTTCTTCCCAGGGATGTCTCCTTCCCGGGGATGTCTCCTTCTCAGGCACATCTCCCTCTTGGGGACCACATCTCCTTCCCAGGGATGTCTCCTTCCCGGGGATGTCTCCTTCCCAGGCGCCAGCCCTGGGACACACGTCTCTGCCGGAGGGGGATGCTTTCCAGGCAGGGTGCCGTTAGCCTTTCTACCCCGCCGAGGGAAGCGACCCCCCCATGCACATGCCCTCCTGGCTCTGCATCCCAGCACGGCGCAGGAACCGGGGGGCTCCGCTTCCAGCCTGTCCCCCCCCACCCCAGCGTTTGCCTGGCGCCCGAGCCGGAGCCATCCCCCCCATCCCATCTGGGCTTCCCGCATCCCTGATGTGACAACTCCGGGGAGGTGGAAAAGCACCACACAGGGTTGGAAAGCCGCGGGGAGCGGGGCTCGGCCGCGGGTAAACCGAGGCACGGGGGCGATGCCGCCGTGCGGACAAACAGATGGAAAAACCAAGAGGAAACCCAAGAGTGTAATGGTTTGTCTGCGGTGTCCTAAGGTGGCTGCTCCCAGCCTGCCGGTGACAGGTTTATTGGCAGGCAGGCCGGGCTGGAAGGATTGTCGGCTATTTACAGTGCCGGGGCCGTGACTTTGCGAGCAGACAGTTAACATAAATTCACATGATGGATCAGTTATCACTTCATTGAACTTGTGGCGGATCCATTGAAGGCTGTGCAGTAACATACTGTTTCCTGGCTCTGCGCAGCGCTGGGATACATTAAATACACTTTATTTATAGCTTACCATTGCTGCACTGTGGGCAGGAGAATGCAGCTTTTGCAACTATCATCTAATTTTATGATGAGCATTAAAGCAAGGCCTATAATTTGCACCTTTTTATTCATTAGACACTGGTGCAGCCATAAGTCAAGAATGCCCAGGGATTTAGATGCAGATCCAGAAGATAAACTATTGACAAGCCAGATGTATTTTTACATTAGTGTGCCTTTACAATAGTTTATGTTGAGAGTGGAATATAAATTGCATTATTAAATACGAACCACTCTTGTAACCGCTGCTCTGCCTGCTTCTGTGCAGGCAGGGCGGGATTCGGAGCCGCAGAGCAGGGAGGCTTTGCCTAGTGGCTGGAGGTTGGGTGGGGGATTTTTTTTTTTTATTTTGGCTTTATTTTAGCCCTGGATGGACGCAGCGGGGCGGGGGGGCCGTCCCGGGGCTGTCCCTGGGAGGAGGCAGTGGCCCTGCGGGATGTCCCCATGGGGAGCAAAGCCATCCCAGCCCCGTGCCCCCACCGGAGACCTCCGCTTGGCCGCTGCCACCCGGCCAGCAGCGAGTTAAATCCTTTTGTTTCTGAGGCAATACAGTTTATATTATGAGCATGAATAAAAGATGGTTGTGCTAGGGGTAGCTGTCAGGATCCTCGCCGCCTATAAAGGCTTCTACTGTAGCTTGACAGTAAAAGACTGTGTTTGGGGACTGATGTGGTTTCTCAAAGGAGCTAAATAAATAAGGGACGCTTATTTTTACACCAGTAAAGGCTGCTGGAAATTTAAAGCCCTGTTTATCTCGCTGAAATCGCGGTGTTTATTGTTATCTCATGTAGGGGGAATTTGCATGTTCGCTAATAATTAACCGAACCCGGCGCTTCTCCCTCCTGTATGTGCCGCGGCCCTGCTGTTATCGGGGGGGAGGAGAAGCTTGCAAATCAAATGCAAATATTGACCGTGCCTGGGCCAGGCACGCTGCGATGGACGGGTGCTCCCCGGTACCCCGTCCCGCGGCCGCTCCGGGGGATGGGGGGGGCAGGACGGAGGGGCTGGGTGCTTGTGTGCGGCATGAGAGGGGTGATGGGAGCCGTCCCTATGGCCACCCTGTCCCCGTTGTCACCCCGTCCTTATTTCCACCCCATTGCCACCCTGTCCCTGTGGCCACCCTGTCTCCATTGCCACCCTGTCCTTATTTCCACCCCATTTCCACGCCATCGCCACCCTGTCCCCATTGCCACCCCCTCCTTATTTGCACCCTGTCCCCGTTGCCACCCCCTCCTTATTTGCACCCTGTCCCCATTGCCACCTCATCCTCATTTCCACCCCACGGCCACCCTGTCCCCATGGCCACCCCGTCC
>VYZW01031678.1:6057-51213 GCA_013401315.1 Balaeniceps rex
GAGACCCGCGGCCGCAGCCTCCCCAGGCGGCTGCGAAATCCCGGTGCGCCCGTTTTGTGAGGCTGCGGCCTCCCGGAGCACTGGGGGTGTCCCTTCGCCCGGGGTCCGGGCTGGCAGGGTGGCCGGGCCGGCAGGGTGCCGTGCTCCATCTGGAAACCAAACCAAAAAGCCATTCACCTCTCCGGCCTGAACTCTCTGCGTGGATAACCCACTTCTTTTGGGTAGCGCTTGGGGCTGTCACTTCGGATAACTCTTTTCCCTAGCAGAGAGATGAGCTGACCACGATGCAGAGGTTTCCTTCACGAGCCCTCGCTCAGCCTGTGCCTCTGGCTACCGAAGCAGCCCTGGCTGGCCACGAGAGCCATTGGGTCAGATGGACTCCGGGGTGCCTAGGCGTTTCTGAAAGACCCCAACATAGTCAGTGGTGGGGAGGTAATAGCAGAGTGGTGTGTGCACGTGTGTAAAAACGCAGTGGACCTCCTGGCACATACTGTGAAGTGAGGTGGCTGCCCACAAGCTTTGGTCACCAGCTCCCATTCTCACCGCGCTTAGTGTGTCTGGTGCTTGCACTCGTTCCTGACCTGCTCCATCTCTGTGGTGTTCATCTGCTGTGGTCAATTGCTCGTTTAAATTTGCTGCAAGTGGGGCCTTGTTCCCTCCCTTACCTGTGGATATATGTAATGCAAGGCTTGTTTTGTTCCCAGGAGCTGTGTTCCAGCCCCCAGTTCATAGCCAGTGGAGCCACTCGCACAGACATCTGCCAAGGGGCCTTAGGTAAGGTGGAAGCAGAAGGCTGAGTTTTCCATGCAGGTGCTGCCCCAGGACACCACAGTTTATACTAGGCTGTAACTCACTCTGTAAATACATCCTTTTGCGTCCTACCACCTCTCTTCATATCAAATCAGATCTTTCTTGCTTTTCCTCGGCAGCTGCAGGTAGGGACCACGTGTGTTTGGCCACTGAGCACAGCCTTGTGGTGTGCACCGAGCAGGGATGACACAGACTGGTTTCCTGATGGCTTTTCTGATCTCTACCAGTTCGTTTCATGTCCACATCCATGTGCGTGAGAGTAGCTCGACTAACTTCTGCCTTTAACAGTCTGCTTAGAACAGCAGTTGAGTGCATAGCGGGGTGTTTCTTTCCGCAGCGGGAGAGAGTGCTGCCAAGCAGGAGGGAGCCCCTGAAACCTGGAAAGATGCAGTACGGAGAAAACAAATTATACAGAGGGATTCCTGGCTGCTCGCTAGCTCTCGAGGAAAACAAAACGGGTATTTCAGGACGGATGGGCCAGCCTGTGAGCCCTCTGCTTTTGTCACGGCTGCCACCGAAGTTTGTGCAGTGGCAGCCCCTGGGTCAGCCACTCCAGAGGAGCCCCGGGAGCTGCAGCGAAGCCCCAGGGGACAGTGGGAAGTGAGTGGCTTAACCTGGCTGTGCACACACAGCCATCCCGGTCTCGAAGCCTCTCTCCGGCCTTGCCCTCCAGAAGGGATTTTAGGCAAGTGCTTCCATGCCTCTCTTCCCAGAAGGCAGCATGGAGGCTGGCGAGGAGGACAGCTGTGGGGTTGCAAGAGGAAATAAGCTGAAGTGGAAGTAGCGAGGGTCCTACTTATTCCATAACTGTAGGGAGAGGGTGTTAGGTTAGACTGATAGCGTGGTTGAGGGAAAGCTCTCGGTATAGGGAAACATGACTAATACGTGCCGTGTGTTGTGCTTTTGCAGCGGGGTTGGCAAAGGAACGAAGTTCTGTTTGCTTTCAATCAGCATAATATTAGCCACATTGGGGCTTCTTAGTTTCTAGTCCCACTGCTGCTGTTTGTGTTTTCATGTCCAAAAATGTAACAGATAGGGAAGCTTATTTCACATGTTTTGTGCTGTGTTTTCTTTCAGAAGTTGTTCAGGTTGGTGCTTTAACAACTAGATACAATTTGTGTAAAAAGCCCTGACAATAAAAAATACTTAGATTGTGAATTTAGTTCTCCTCGTGCCCCACTATCATCTGTGGTGTGCATTAGGCTCGGTTGTATCACCGGTGAAGTCCTTGGCATGTCACCAGCTTCCTTCGTGTGCTCTCTCTCTACCTGGTATCGTGTCTCCCACCACGACTGTTTTGGCATAAAGCATGTCCCAGTGCTTAACATACGTGCCAGACATCTGTCCTCTCTTTTTTTTTTTTTTATTGTGAAACTTCACAGCTAAGGAGTAGTTCAACGTGAAATGACAGAGTATTGTAATGCCATTTCAACAGCTGGCACTTTGCTTCATTTCTGAAGGCACTTAGTTGCTTTCTGCCTTCTGCAGGCTTCCAGCTTTTCTATCCAGATGCTTTGGCAGCAAGAGCACTGTAATGAAAGATTTGTAACTTAGTTTTCAAGTTGTGGAGTTGCTGTTGCTAATGCCAAACCTTGTTTTAAATTGATGAAAGCATTTGTTGTCTGAATGGTTTCTGGACCAGTCAGATGTTCTTATGAGGTTATAAGGTTATAAGGTACCACCAGAGGATATGAACTGACTCACAGCTTGTATTATTTTATCTCCTGAAATGATATTTGAATAGGAGGTTGTTAGTGTTCTTGTTTATATTACTGTTTTCACCGTGACTAACTACTGCTATGACTCGCCCCGCTATCTTCTTATGAATTTGGGCAGGATTTTGGTATTGTGTGACAGTTTAGTGGTTGGTTAAAAATGAGATGTTATTGATCTTTTCTCTGCATAGCCATTGAGTTACTAAAAGCCTGTATAGAATCTCTGCTTTTTCACACAATGAGGCTAGCAGATGTGCTGTACAAATGCTTTTTTCTTTTTTTTTTTTTCACAGCCTTATCTGACACCAGCATTTGTATCGCTACATTTGCTTAAGCTTCCATTTACTTGAACTTTGTGTGCTGACGCTGACGTCCAATCACATTTTAGGATATCACAAAGATTGCACTGGAATATGTCAGGCGCTCTTGGAAACCTGTACTTTTTATTATGTTGCTTTTTTCTGTAGGAAGCTTTTGTAGTCTATTTATCACCCAGAAGGCTTGATCACACAGCAACAGACCTGTGCCCGTGTGGAGTTTCGTCGCTGTTGCTAAGCCATTCAGAACATCTTGGAGTACCTCAGGGACAGATGAGGCATCCAAAGCCATGCACCCATCACTGCTGCAACAGGCTTCTTGGCAGGGGATGTGTAACTGAACAGCTCGGGTAATGAGCAGTAGTACAGATGTTCCTTTTAGCACAAGAGTCTTTGATCTGTGGGCCAGATGCAGCCTATAAATTGATTTCATTGGTTTTGACCTGGACTATACAACACTGCGATGCATAAAAGCTGATCATCAACGCAGAAAAGGTTGTCCCTCACCAAGGCAGCAGTTCATTAGGTTCTCCAGACACCAAAGTTATGCCCCTTGGGCTTTGGATTATCCTTTATCCTGGTTTTGTTGCTTTTTAGAAGAAACTTTTAAAGGCAAGTATTTGGAGTTAGTTTTGGAGTATCAGATCTGAAGTCAATCATGGTATTGGCTAAGAACGGCAGTGCATGGGATGTGGTGACTCATTACAGTGGAGGGGAGGAACCAAAGCCACTGGGGAGAGGAAGCTTATTCACCCTTAGCCGCCTTCTTTGGAGAGGATGTCACCATGGTATCACAACACTGGGGCATACACAGCGCAGTATCTCTCGTCTGCTGTTTAGACAGAGGTGTCTCCTCCTTAAATAAAAATAATGAATTGGGTAGGATGAATTTAGAAAATTAGTTGCATGGTTTTCCTATGCTGGCAACCGCTGTACTGTAAGTGGATGGCCACAGCCTCATGTTTCTAACTGGAAAACTTCCTGGAGTCCCATGGTATTAATATAAATATGTTCAGCCGTTGATGTAGTTGTTAATCTATAGCTATGAGTGTTTTAAAATGATGACAAGAAAAAGTAGTACTTGTTAATATAAATAAACTCACAGCCTGATAATATTCCTGATTGCCTTGTTCTGTCTATTCTGTTGTGCTTTTACAAAAATTCTCCATGATTAACCTAGACTTGCTAGCACTCCTTTCAAATTCTTCATATAAGAATCCTGTCTGTTAGCCTCCTCTCAGACTTTCTTTCTCTATCAAAGGAAAGTCACTGTCAAGAGCTTTACAAAAGTACCAGTTCTTTTAGTTAAGACTATTGGGTAAAGACCCTGCTCAGGCTTACTTAGCACAGGCTTAAACTCCAGGTACTATCACAAGATCTGTTCTCATCCAGGCTTTGAATTATCAGGTCTACTTTTAGTGATGACTGTTGAGAAGGGGAGAGATGATATCCTGACTGTGGAGCACTTTTAAATGTGGAAACCAAAGGGTGGTGTGTCTCCCATATATGCTGCGTCTGCCTTTTAACTTCAAGAAGACCTTGGCCAGAGTTGTCTGAGTTAAGATCTATGTTTGTCTGACTCCAAATTTTCCTTAGAAACCAGTATAAAGTTCAACAGAGAGGTTTTACAACAAAGTCTGGTGTTCCTTTCTCTTCACATCTGCCTTGATGGGACAGCTAGAAAGTAAAGGAAATTCTTTATAAACTCTGGTTATGGGCTTAGAGGTCCTCTGGGGGGGAGTTTCTCCTCCTTTAACTTCAGTGCTTCTTGTCTACAGAGGAAACCTCACTCAAAGACGTATTATAGCATTGGAGGGTGTATGCTCTTCATCTAGATGCCTGACCAGCTTCATGACCAAGGCTTCCTGAGCTACTGTGGTCATGTCGAGTTGTTCACTTACTCTTTCTGTGCTGCTCTCTGCCTGCCTTGTTTATGGAATAGAAATGCTAATATTTCTTTGGAAGAGTGGTGGGACAGCTGCTCTCTGAGCCAGTATTGCTAGTACTTTAAATCAACACAGTTTTTCTGAGGGTAGTAACACTAACGTCAAATGCTCTGGGGGTCTCTTGGAGTGGTCGAGCTTGCCTGGTCGAGTAAGGCCATGCCACGTGAACTCTGGTTTATGCTGCAGGTTGAGCAATTGAGAGGAAAAACACCTCCACAGCTGAGGTGTGGAGGGGTGAACAAGGGGCGTAGGACATGCCTCCAGCTGTTTCCACCCACCCAATAAAGCATGCACAAAGTGCCTTCAGCTCTGCCTGCATCTTTGTTGTAGAGGCCAGGAGCTGCATGGTTTTACCCAGCTGTGCCTTAGGACTAGCACAGTGGTGCTGAGCAGGCTGAGTTGCTCTCTTTCTGGGTTTATCTAATTTAGTCTGAATAAGAGCATGTATCTGCCTAACCACGTGAAGGCATCCAAGTAGTCTAGGTAAGCATGTGTGGCTTTAGTCTAGCTAGTGTAGGTCTAAGATGCCAGAGACTCACTTTGCCTCTGGGTTGTGCGTGTCTGTCTGTAAAAGCCTTGCAGAGCTTGGGATGTGTGCTGGGGTTGTTCTGCCATGGGTTATCAGTTATTTGGCCTCTGTGCTGAGATCAGGCCGGTTAACCTATCAATTTGTATACTTGTGACTTAGAATCATAGAATCATTTAGGTTGGAAAAGACCTTTAAGATCATCGAGTCCAACTGTAAACCTAACATTGCCAAGTCCACCACTAAACCATGTCCCTAAGTGCCACATCTACACTTTAGCCAGGATGATTGTTAGGATTTCCTTGCACCAAGTACTACAGAAATACACAATAAATTTCTTTCAGTAGCTTCAGGATTTCACCCATAGACAGTATATGATGAGGTTCAAATGCTTGTAACATGTGCCCTGTTCTCAGTTTACTTAACCAAACTTCTTTCATGCCTGTTCCTAATGTCCAGGATGTTTTGAGATTGCCTGTTTGTTAGAAGTTAAAAGTCTTACTAAGGCTTGCTAACTTTTCCCAGGTGTGAATGATTGTTCCTGCTGGAGGGACAGTGGCACAGGGAGAATGGAGATCCCCACTCTTTTTCTTCTTTTAGGATTTTTTTTGACCTTAAAAACACCTATGAGCCAGTGGCTCGTGGGTGCTAGAAGAATAATATTTGTGGGGAGGCCAAGGGTTATCTGCCCACATGCAGTGCTGGGGTGTTGATGGAGAGTGCTCAGCTCTCCTGTGCTGGTCCAGTGCACATGTATATTTACATCCATCCCCTTCTCCCACAGTGTCTCTGACACTTGATATTTCTGCTGCCAAATACTTAATAACCCACTGCTCTCTTGACCCAGAAGAGCCCTGTCACAAGCTGTAACCTCCTTTAACTCAGTAAGACAACAGAAAGACTTTTTTGTCTGTGTTAATGAATTAACTTGCTGTGTGATGAGTACCAGTGGGAGAAAAACAAGTTAAGTAGGAAGGAGTGGAGACTATAAGATATGGATTCAGCCTCACCTCACAAGAGCTCCAGTCAAAGTGCCAGGGCTGTTCTCTAGAAGGGCATTGTCCCTTGGACTTGAAGAACTCCAACTCTTGTTCAGAAACTACCTGTTTTGGAGATCTAAGAAAAACAGGGATCCTCAGTACAGAAGTAATCTCTGGGCAGTCTCTCCCAAGTGCTTACCATGTTGCCAGGTTTGTCTGAAGTCTCCTTCGGTCAAAAACAACAAACAAAAAAAACTCCACAAAAGTAACTTTGTGCAGGCAGGCTGTGTATGGGAAAGCACAGATCTAAGCTGAGCTGAAGTTGAATCTAAAAATGTCTCTTAATATCTTCTGACCCCCGTCTCTTTCCCAGCAAGCATGTTTGCTGTGCTCGGTAGTGCCTCTGAATGCACCACGGCATCAGAGGGTGCACAGCTCCCAGGGAAGAGGGTCTCAATGCTACGAAGGAGGCTGTAAGGAGAGTCACCATTTTGCAGGGTGAGATAGATGTGCTGTTGCAGGGCGGGGGGGAACATCCTTGTTGCTTCATAATCTGTCACAGGAGAATGACAAGGTGACTTTCCTGTTTGAAAAATTACTCTGACATAACGGTTTCTCCATTGCAGTACAAGCAGCCAGAGGCAGGGCTGAAGGGAAAGTTTTATGTTCGGTTCTTCCCCTCTAGGTTATGAAATAGTAAAAGCATCTCAGGTTTGGAAATTATTCTGAAATTCCACATATTCCACCTTCCATGAGATGTGAAAAGGGCCATGGGACAAATGTCATTCATAGAGCTGCTGCTGGGGATCAGCTGTGAAGAGCGATGGGCAGCCTGGAGGGAGTTGCAGGTTGCCTGTGTTTCCCCTTGAGCTGAGTGGTGCTGGGTTTGAGCTTGAGGGTGACCAAGAGCTGCTTCTCCCAGATGCCTGTTTGAACTCCAGCTTCTCACCTGTGAGCTTTTGACCCTTTTCCTCTAGGAGAGAACTGGCTGTATAGAGACCGCTGCTTTGCTGGCCTCTGGCTTTGCTGGCCTCTGGCTTTGCTAGCAGCTGTGGCTGGTTCATGTTTCTTGAACCTGCAATCCTACACATGCTGCAGGACCATTCTGTGGGACCTGGTATGTAATACCGACTTTCCTGCGTTCACAAAGCAAGGCAACAGCAGATCTGGTAATGGTAACAAGGAGTTTTGTGTTGGGTTGTGGGAGTCAGGGGATCAGCTGGGTCTTTAAATCTGTGATCACCTTGCTAATGGGCTGCAGAAAACCCATGGCTGAGCAGCAAGGTAACCACCCTGTTAAAGTAACATTGGTTTCTGAAAATAATTACAAAAAATAGAGGTAATGTTTATGTAGTCGTGGTCTCCTCCTCCCTCTGCTTGGTAGGAGACGGTGTGGAAAAATACTATCCAGACAGCCTGGGCCCTGGGACTCTGGCCTGCAGGCTCGGTGTATGTTGGCTCCATCCCAGGAAGGGTGAAGAGGTGTGTGGGACTGGGGAACAGTGCCTGCCTTCAGACCTTTCCTGACTGCCTGGTGACCAGTGCCAGAGACAAGATGTGGGACTAAACAGAGAGGCCTCTAGAAGGAGCCTCCAGAGATGAAAGGTGGAAGGAGCTCCTATTTGGTAGGAGGCTGGCAAGATACCTTAAAGGGAGCTTGTCCATAGGGTAGACCTCTGAATGGCAAGTCAACAGGCATTTATTAAACATGGGGGAGGGAAAGGAAAACAGCCTATGCTTGAGAAAACACTGTCCTTTTGAGGAGAAACTGAACCCCTGAGTACCTGCATGGGCCCACAGGCCCTGCTCTTCGCCTTTTCCCCGTGCTGCTTCCTAACCTGTAGACACTCAATTGGATATTAAGTTTTCTTTCAAATAGTCCCAGCATGGGTGATAACTGTGCTGGTAGATCACAAAAAGCCTGCTTTTACTTTTTTTTATTACTTTGGTCTTGAGGAAATGCAACACTTGCCTGGAAATGGTGTGTATTCGTCTACATGCATTTGATCTGCCTTAGAGGTAAAGTGATGGGAGGGACTATCTCATCACAGCTGAGGTGATTATTGGTTGTAATGCACAATCCCTATGCAGTACAAAAACTAAAGAGCAAAGTTTCAATAATGAACTACTTTTTTTTTTTTTTTAACAGGGGACTGTTGGCTCTTGGCTGCTATTGCCTCTCTCACCCTGAATGAAGAAATTCTGGCCCGTGTTGTTCCCAAAGACCAGAGCTTCCAGGATAAATATGCAGGAATTTTCCACTTCCAGGTAGGCGGAAAACAGCCTTCCCCCCAGTGCTGTTGGCCAGGAGCCAGTGTGGTTGGCCACATTTAGGTGTGTGATTCTTCCTGGAACACTTTGAGGGGTGTCAAAGAGCCAGACAGAAAAACAGAGACATCCAAGAAGGGTGATGGTGGTGGAAGGAAGAAGACCACTAACCAAAGAGCTGGGAGCAGGGACTGTCTTTGTGGTCCTTCCTCCGTCAGCAGATCCAGCTGAGGACGTCCCTGCTTTTCCTCTAGAAGTCGGTGTTAGCAGATAAACATCCTGGTGACCTGAGTGCACGGCATGGGGCGGTGACGAGGTGTTTGTGCTCTCTTTCCAGTTCTGGCAGTACGGGGAGTGGGTGGACGTCGTGGTGGATGACAGGCTACCCACCAAGAACGGGGAGCTGCTCTTCGTGCACTCGGCGGAGGGCAGCGAGTTCTGGAGCGCGCTGCTGGAGAAGGCCTATGCCAAGTGAGTCGAGGCCAGGGTGGCCCTCCTAGGGCAAGAGAGACTGCTTTTACCCCACTCAAATCTCCTCATGCCTCTCCTTCCCCATAGCATCCTCAACTGCGTGGATACTACACATTTAAAATGTTGGTCTAATTATTAGCCTTTACAACTTCTAGGGTATCCCACAGCGGCGGCTTTAGTAAAGCTTTGCCGACAGGTGCTTTAAGACAAGGAGCCAAATGTACTGGCTTCTCTGCTAGCCAAGAAAAATAGCCCTTGCATCTCATGGCAAGGCTGTTCCTAGAGGGCTGTCTCCTGTCACTGAGGCCTGGGAAGTTCTGTTTCATGTGCTCTATGCCCCTGTGAGGGCTTGCAGCTGTGGTGCTTCAGTCCACACACCCAGGTCTCTGTTCAAGGTGAAGATGCTCAAATCTGAATCTCCAGTTTTGGGATGGCCAGGGAGGAATTCTGCCATCTAACATTACTATTTACAATTGACTGAAGAAATGGAGCTAATTTAGGTCAGCTGAAAATTAGACCTGTAATTATTAAAAGAATTGAAAGACTGTGTGGAACTAGAGAGGCAAATTCTTGGGTCTTGATTTTTTTTTTTCCCCCCTTCAAATAGTGTCCATGATTTTTGTCATTGCTATGACTGAACCTGCAACCTGTATACATGATCATATTAGATTTATGCTGGGCTTTCTAAGTACAGAGGTGTAAGAAGCAAAGCTGAATGGGGTTTATGTTTGTAGCTGCTGTGGTGCTGTTGAAAGCAGAAATGTTGTGGCAGTTGGCACAACTCAGTGCCTCTCTCCAAGAGAAAAAGGAGAATAGGGACCCTGATGGTTACATGTGTCCTCTTGTGCAGGCTGAACGGCTCGTACGAGTCTCTCTCTGGTGGCACCACCACTGAAGGCTTCGAGGACTTCACTGGTGGAATTGCAGAATGGTATGAGCTGCAGAAGGCACCACCCAACCTCTTCAAAATCATCCAGAAGGCACTTCAGAAAGGCTCTCTCCTTGGCTGCTCCATTGATGTGAGTTAGCGGGCTTATTGCTGGACACTTGGCTCTCGCTGTTCGTGCAGGCAGCTGGGGGATGGACCTGTGCTCCATCCGCAGGAGGTGCACAAAGGATGTTGGTCCCCTCTGCCTACAGTTCTCTGCTCTACCTTGTGCCTGGAGAATTTGACCCAAGAGTGTGACGCAGGTGCATACTCTTCTTGGGGGGTTCTGTCTGAGAACAGGTTGAAATGTAGACTTCATTAGTTCGTGTGTAAAAGCTCATTGCCTCCCTTGTTTTTTTTTCTTCAAGACCTAGAGCTTTTGCTTTTTTGTTTCATAGGTTCATGGTAACAAATCGTACAGAGAACTCATTAGGGGTCCTGATCTACATCTTTGTTCTTAAGAGAACCCATAGCTTGGCAGCAGGTTGGTACAGGCTGAGTGGGTTTGGACAGAAAGCTGCTGCTAATGGCTTCTGCTGTCAGATGCTCAGAGGTGGCAACCTCCATCCTTGCTGTAGCCTGTTTGTCACACAAATTGTACCAAAAAGTTCCTCAAAAATCTGGGCTCTGTTTTTGAAGCAGGGAGGCTCAGACTGTTGCCAGGCCTTTAAAAGGCTTTATTGGAAAACACATCGCCAAAAGCTCAACCTGCACGAGAAGGAAAAGAGGAGCTTTGGCCCTGCGTGCAAGGATTCAAGCATTGCTTTTAGCCTTACTGAAATGAGTCTAAGTATAGTTATTGTGATAATCACCCTGCTCCCAAAGGAGATTACATCTTAGTTATGTCTAAAGGGAAGGTAAACTGTTTACAAGGACCCATTCATAATATAAACTCAAGTGTTTCCTCCCATTTTTTAAGTTAAATCAGAGTCACAGGAGAGGGAAGCTTCACAGCAGGAAAAGTACTTGGTTATTGTCAGCGTGCGACTTTGCAGCACTTTTGAGGCCTGTTTTACTCGTTTCCATTTAGATAAGTATCTGACATCTGGATTTTTACCCCGGAATGATATAAATCTTGTCGGGGTGGGGGGAAGTAAATATATTCCTTTGTTGGTAAGTGCTGACACTTTCTATATTATAAACTAACTAATAGTGAGTGTAGCCTTTGAAAAATCCTGTAAAATCTTTTCTTCTCTTCTGTCGGAGAAATAGGACATAGAGGTTAAGCATTACACGGAGGGTGCACTGCAGGCAGTAATAGGGCATGGATTGACAGCAGGAATCCTGCCTGCTTGATCCCACCCTCTCTGTTTTTCTTTTAAGCTTCACATATGCTTGTTTAAAGGTCACACACTTTCTGAAATGGTGGGAAGGCAATGGCAACCATACGTTTCATAGAGGTTTAAACATCTTTAGAGCAAGATGTCGAGCAGTCACTTTCTAGCAAGAAGTGTTTTTCCTCTGCAGTGTTTATAGGCCAGACTGCCTGAGTATTGCAATGGCCACGAAAAAGTGAGAGGGTGATGTGCCTTCAACCTTTTCCCTTGCTCCCCTGCATGGCAGGTCCTAAGGTGGTGATGCTGGGGAAAGGAAGGGGAACCTCCCACCCTGCTTTGGAGCTGAAGGGGGTGTTTTGACATCGAAGCAAAGCGCTAGGGCTTGCTGGACCTGGGTGTGATCCCTGGTGACCCGGGGCAGCCTCAGGCCAGTCATCCCCTGTGTTCCTCCTGGTCCCTTGAGAACATGGAGTTCATTGTGTGTATTCCCTTTGTACAGTGTTTGGAGATGCACGAGAGGAGGTGCACTGCACCAAGCGTTTCGGAGCCAGGAGGGAACTTTGCTGTGGCGCAGGGTTTCTGGCGTGCACCCCGTGCCACGAATGTAGGCTCCGGGGGCTCCAGCACGGCCACACGTGCTGCCGTCCCCCCTCCCCGCTCTGTCACAGAGATCCCTCTCATTGCCTCTGTGCAGCAGCTAAACTACCCCTGCAGCCTCCCAGCAAGACTAAAGCTCTGTTAGAAGGGGACGTTTTGCTCTGTTGGATCCCCTGCCACGCGGGAAGCCACGCTGACCAAGCTTCTTTGCTCCTCCAGATCACCAGTGCGGCAGAGACGGAGGCAGTCACTTCCCAGAAGCTGGTGAAGGGACACGCGTACTCGGTCACCGGGGCAGAGGAGGTAGGTATGCCACGAAACGCAGCAAGCTTTGTGCATGGCCCAGGCCACGACAGCCGCAAATTTGTCTTCAACGAGAATTTGTCACAGCAAATTCTCCAGTCTCACCGGTTTTGCTGAATCAGGTTTTGAGTCCTTTCTTTCTGAAGAAATACTGAGATAGTTACTGTGTTTTGGATAAACACAAACTTCAATTCTTGGGGTTTTGACCAAAAAAACCCTTTTTTTCCATAAGCACTGCTATTTCCTAGTGAGCTGGGTGGTGGGAAGCCCTGTGCAGAGGGCACACTACCTCTGCTGGTGACCAGGCGCTCAACACATTTCTGTATAGCAGGCAGCACCGTACCTTAAACTCAGAGCAAGATGTGCGAGAGACGTATGCCAAGGGGAAAAAAAAAAATTGTTGTCCCTTTAAATGCCTGCCAAACAGCGCCTTTCAGCAGGGCACAGTTTTCAAATGCAAGGTGCCTGTCCAAGAGCAGGTGACTGGCGAAGGTAAGGCGAGTGAAGACAAAAGAAGCAGATCATGGCGTCCTTCCAGGTGTGTAATGGACTTTCGGTCACTTCACTGATAATTGTTTCTGAAATAATTTCTGAAACTTCAGAGTGACGTGTAGAGAGCTGCTCACATGCTGTGCTGAGGTGGGCGCTGCTAACGGGCAGGTTTATGTGCTTGCATTTGGTCCTTCTCTCGCAGAAAAAACAGTGAAGAGAGAGTTTGACCTTAATTCACAAATAGGCATGATTTAGCCAGGCATTTCCTTTGGAGATATGTGCAGGCTTTGTAAGGATAGTTCATCTTCGGCACCGGAGCATCATTTCTGGACTCTGCGCTGCTGATGCTTTGTGCACTTTTCTTGGCTTTGGGCTCTGGAGGTGCGCCAGCTCCTTCCTCAGATTGGTGCCATGTGTTCCCCATAAATGCTTGTTGTTCCCATTGAAACTTATACAGTTTTGCTTGGCCTGGACTCTGTGCACACAGAGAACAGCAGATAAAAAGCCAGGGCCTCGGGGCAGTGCAAAGAGGTGCTGTCGTGGCAGGGCTGACGCTGCTACGCCGTGGGGCATTCGTGTGGTCAAAGGGCTTGCGGCCAGACTGAGTATCCCATCTCTTGTAATAGGTGCAGTTCAGAATATATATAGGGAGGGGAAAAAGGCATTTGAATATGAAAGGGCAGTTTATACACAGATGACAGCTTTAGAGAAATAGCTCCTTGTACCTGCTTTTTGGCAGTCCTGTAGCAGCTTTACGTTCCCTTTGCTTGAAATCCTAGCAGAAGTAACTTTTTTTTTTGCGGCACAAAACAGACATTTTGGTTATCGTGAGCTTTGACTGCACAAAAGCCTTCTCTGGACAAGTATGGGTGTGTGGAGCTCATTCAAAATCAGTTTGACTTCATGTCTTTCGGACCAGATGAGTGCGCGTTTGTGTATATACATTTTAGTGTTTGTGTGGCACTGAGATACTTGCTTTGTCATGTCCTTTAATTCCCATAGAAAAGGTGGAAGGGAGCACAGTACTGAGTCACTGGGTAACTCTCCATACGCTTCTGATCCCATCAGGTGAACTTCCGAGGAACGGTGCAGAAGCTGATCAGAATCCGAAATCCCTGGGGGGAAGTGGAGTGGACCGGAAGGTGGAACGACAAGTGAGTCGAAGCTTGCGCGTTGCCCGCAGGCTTTTACTGCATGGGTATGATCGTATTTCTGCTGTCGCCTGTCTTCTCCCTACCTCAAATTCCTCTTTAAGTCACATCTGGATGTGATACTTGCTCTGAGCTGTTTAAAAGAAGCATCCCACCACTGTCATCTCCCATGTAGGTGTCACAGCATGCAGTGTCCTTCATACAAACACCTGCCTTTGTGTAAGGTGCAGTGATTTGGTCGGTGGTTCCTACAAGCCTCTGTGTAGTTTCTGCTTCTTTAACAGCCCAGGTTCAGTGATGAGCTTCTGAAAACTCACTTTCTAAAAGGGCTTTAAAAATCCATTTCTGTTGTTAGCAATGAAAGCTGGAGTTCACTCACTTCTGTGGCTGGGCAGTATTTATTCTAGGTCTTGCTTTTTCTGAAATAGAGCTCTGTCTCAGTCAAGGCATTAGCACTTTCTGCAAATAAAACTCTGTTTCCTGTCCTTACCTTGGATATTTAAGAAGTGAGGTATCCCAGGTCCCTGTATTTTAATTCTGCTATGGTTTGAGAGCCCTGGAGCTGCTATCAGCTAGATATTGTGGAGTATTGCAATTGTGTGGAGCTGTAAGAAAGTGAAATCATTGTGCCAGAACAGCTACATTAGGGTTTAACCTTTGCCGTACCCTGTAGTTGATGTGGGGTTGTCTTTCAGCTGCCCAAACTGGAGTGGTGTTGACCCTGAGGTGCGGGAGCGGCTGACCAGGAGGCATGAAGATGGGGAATTTTGGTAAGTACCCACAGGGTTTCCATTCAGGCTGAAGGGAATGTCTTCTCCTCTGCTTTTTTCACACAAAGTAACCTCTCCCAGTACACTCTCCAAGACGAGTGAGCAAATTCACCCCAAATCCTGGTGCTAAACTGCAGAGGGAGAGAAGGAGGATAGACAAGGTGGTTGTATAGAAAACCTGTCCGTTCTGAGGAGACGCTGTTTGTGGCATTGCCTCCCGCAGGATGGCGTTCAACGACTTCTTGAGACATTACTCCCGCCTGGAGATCTGCAACCTGACTCCAGACACGCTGGCGAGTGACAGGTACAAGAAGTGGAGCCTGCTGAAGCTGGATGGGAACTGGAGGCGAGGAGCCACTGCAGGGGGCTGCAGGAATTACCCAAGTAAGAGAAACTGGGGAAACCCTTTACTCATCCACTTGTACTTTCTCTGGGAGCTTCTTATGGAAGCTGGTTTGGGGTGGCCTATGGAGGAGGAGGATGTACCTGGGATATCCAGGACTGATGTCCAAAAAGTGGAAGTATCTGGGAGGTGTGGCTCCATGATGAGGGTCTAGATGTTGTTGTAAAAGGTGGGAGGGAGTGTTAGTTTTTCCTTCTTACAGCTGATTTTGGAAGTCAGAGACACATCTGTCCTAACTGACATGTATGTATCAGCATGGCTGCTTTCAAAGAAGCCTCTAAGCAGTTTGCATAAATCCAATTCGCAGACACTTTCTGGATGAATCCACAATATTTAATCAAGCTGGAGGAAGAAGATGAGGATCCTGATGATCCTGAGAGGGGCTGCACTTTCCTCGTTGGCCTGATTCAGAAACACCGGCGGAAGCAGAGGAAGATGGGAGAGGACATGCACACCATCGGCTTTGCAATTTATGAGGCAAGTAAGGCAGTACAGGTGCATGGGAGGAAAAGGAAAACTCGCGCACCCTGTAAATGGGGTGGTGCAGCTCTCAGACTGGGCTTTCTATCAAAACTCAGCTGGGTTGAATTGGACACCTGCAGCAAGGAAAATTCCACTTAGATGTTTAGAAAATTATCCCTCACAAAAACAGTGATCAAGCACAGGGACAGGTACCCAGAGAGATGATGGAATCTGTGTTCCTGGAGATATTCAAACCTAGGCCGGACAAGGTCCTGAGCAACATCATTAACTTTGATATTGGCCTTGCTTTGAGTAGGGGGTTGGACCAGATGACCTACAGAGGCCCCTTGCCACCTATAATATTCTGTGCTTCTGGATGGAGGAGCAGAAAAAGTATTTAAAAATAAAACAAAATAAAAGTGCAGAAATCCAGTCTGACCTTTGCTTGTCAGGCTGTGGTGAAAGGCAGCGGAATGAGAGCAGCCATGGCAGGGGGGTTGTGCTAGCAGGGACACCTGCGCTAGCTTGGGGAGTGTGAACCCAGCAGCAGAACCAGCCGAAACACCTGTAAAACTCGTTCTGCTGAATAAAGGGTCAGAGACGTGTCTATGGTAACTCCTTAAGCAGAACATTTTGTTCAGAGCTGCAAAGCAGCGATGGTTAACTGGCAGCGAAAACAGGAATAATAGTCTTGCCTGCGGGTTGCTCTGTAACCATAGGCAATATGTGCAACTGCTTGCTTTCTCAATAATCCCAGCTTTGCAAAAGCTTGCCAAAGAATCTGGTCCCTGTAGGCAAAGAAGGTTTAAAGCAAAGCTAGGTCCCTTGAACCCTTAATGAAACAGAAAACTGCATTATTGTCTTGCTCAGCCCCTGCCTCCTCTCCTGATGGTGGGAGAGGTCAGAGGGACAGGAGGGTGAAAGAGAAGGTGGAAACAAATAGTAGAGAAACTGAGGCTACAAAAAATATCACAGTGGGCAGCAAGGTAGAGGGTCAGCAGGAAACCACGACCAGCCTGGCTGCTTCTGTGCCAGGCTGTGCCTGCGCTGCTCAGGGTGAGCCCCACCTGCCTCCAGGGTGGAGTCGGGACCTGAGCCAGCAGTCAGCATTGGGTGACATGGGCTCAGCGCTCACTTTCCCCCTTGAGCTGACTCTTTTTTTTCAAGAGTGTGGAGGTACCTGCTAACCAGTGGTGAAAAGAAATAGCCCTGGAGCTGCCATTCAACAAGCAAATAACTCTCTCCTTTTCTCCTTGCAGGTGCCCCCAGAGGTATGTAGCATGCATTGGTGGTCAAGGTGCAGAGTTGGGGCTGAATGGCTTGTGGGAAGAAATCGTTCAGAGGATCCTCCTTCACTGCAGGACAATATTGACTGTGCAGAGTCTAAAGTTAGAAGCCCTTTATTCTGGAAGGGGCCTTGAGCCCATGTTGCATTTCCAGAGCATCTTGGGTTGGGATGAGAGCTCTCTGTACTGCAGAAACTCACCAAAGCTGCCCTTCCATGGGTCTTCTCCCAGACCAGACCAGACCCATGCCTGTTCCCCCAGAGCACAGCTGCTTTTCTCAGGTTTGCAGAGAGTTCATGTTTGGCACACAACTAATATTCCAAGGAGGTGTTTATTTTCATTTCCCTAAGCACCGTCTTTATTGGTTTCTCTCTGTTTCTACCTGCAGGTAGCTAATAGCATGCCCCGGGGATCAGAGAAGGGTATGCAACGCAGTGATACCTATGCAATGCAAGGCAGGGCTGCAGATGCCTCTGAGCTGTTGCTCCTCAGAGGAAGGAGTGAGGTTGAGCAAAATGCCAGGGTAACCTCATTACGGGGCTTGCTGTACCTGCAAGGGTGCATGCAAAGCAGCTGATGCACCTCGCGGCTCCCGAGACTACGCTCAAACCAGGTGCTGCTATGTAAAACTTGGTTTCATCAGGAAGGAAATGGTGCTGCCAGTTAATTAAATTTCTTGCGTACGTTTTGAGTGCTTTAGCAGTACTCTGGCAGCTGCTCAGCTCTCGCCCTAGTGGTCCAAAAATCTGATTTCCATAAAAAAGAGACTCTAGCTACAGTCCCGTGACTTTTCTTTCCCCTGAAATGTGGAATTTTATCTCCCACCATAGCGACAGGTCTGGCAGGTTTTGCATTCTTAAAAATCTGGGAGGACGGGAAGGGGGAGGTTTCTGAACCATGCACATTCCTGGCGTTTGCTTCTAGAGCTGAGCTAGCCCACCTGTAAGACCCTGCACAGAATAGTTTATTCTGGAAGACGTTACACTCCAAATATGCTTTCATAATGCGTAACATTTATTTTATTCTTGGAGGCCTCCATAAGCGGGCTCTCTGAGGCAGCCTGACCTCAGAGACAGAGCTGAGCCACAGTATGCTGGTGGCACCAGCTCTGGAGACCAGAGGGACATCGGTCATAAGCCATCTCACTTGAAAGAAAAATGGTGGAAGAATTTGCCAAAAGTCTTCACACACCCATCATCATCTGCAAAACATAAGCATGACCTGAATGATTTATTGAGATGATCTGCAAAATACGTTTGCACCCACAGCTCAGGAATACTGTGGTGGGATGCACCCATCCTCCCCCCTCCCCCCTCCCCNCTAATTGTCATATCTATTATATTTTTAGTTTGTAAATGCAAATACATGCAAACTGTTGGGGTTTTTTTCCTTTTTTCTTTGTTTTTCATAAGTTTTCTGGCCAGACAAATATTCATCTGAGCAAAAACTTTTTCCTGACCAACAAAGCAAGAGAAAAATCGAACACCTTCATCAACCTCCGAGAAGTGCTGAACCGGTTCAAGCTCCCTGCAGGAGAATATATCATTGTGCCCTCGACCTTTGAACCCAACAAGAATGGGGATTTCTGTCTGCGAGTCTTCTCTGAAAAAAACGCAAACTCCACGTATGTAGCTTTTTTGTAACCATGTAAGAGCGGTACGGGCACATGGGCGATCTCGGGCCCCTCTCACAGGCGTGGAAGGATGGAGCAGCCCAGGGCTGGGGCACATCGGCTTCCCGCAGGGAGCGGGAAGGGGGGATGCGCAACCGCCCTGCGTGGATTGGGTCATGGCAGTTCTTGTTTGTCCCCAATTTCCCCATGTTCAACTGAGGAAAGTTTGAGTGAACTTAGCAGGAAGGAATGGTGGAGTAATAATAATAATATATATTATACTTTATTATTATTATTATTACCACCAGCCCTACTGGGCAGACATTTTTAGTTATTAGGCTGTAGGCAGCTGGTTGCCACAGCACAGGTTAGCCTGTGGAGAGAAGAAAACCCCAGAGAGCGGCAGGCCGGGCTCTCTGCTTGGGAGACAGAAATGCATGTGCTTTCTGCTGTCTGGGAACACACTGATCGCAACAAATGATCTCACACCTTTGAGATCGGGCTGGAAAAAAAATTCAAGATGCTTGCTCAACCAAATGATACCTTTGATAAAATTAAAATGGGTTTTAATGGAACTGGCTCAAACCACACCATTAGCTGTGAAGCCATGAAAAAATTTAGACATGTCGCATCTTAAAGAGCAGCTGGGTTAAGGCCTTGGGAGGGTGTGTGGGATCTTTTGTATTGAGTTCCCTAATTCAAAGCAAGCAAAACCCTTTCTACTATTCTGTATTCTTTTGTTGCATGTTTCTGTAGCAGTGCGAAAATTGGGACATCAGTCGTGTGAAGGCACATTCAGCTTTTGATGGGCCCTTAGCAGTGCTTGTGTACTGTCTGTAGGTGTCATGCTCCCACAGCAGCTGGGAGACAGTGTGAAACACTTCTCCTCCCACTCTGTCACATCTGAATGACTTTAAGTCTCTCACTTCTGCTGTTTTAAAGGGGAAAAAAAAGTTACCAGATAGAAGATTGATTTGCACCTGAGAGCCTGGTCCTGGGCTGAGGTCTGTAGGCAGTGGCACTAAGTGACCCAAGGGGTGATGTCTGACCCCAAATCCTGTCTGTGACTCTGCAGGACATTGCACAGTTTGTAATGTGTTTTGAAACTCTTGTTGCCATAGCTGGAAAATACTGCTTTCACTGGTGGTATGCAGTGTCTGTGGTTGATTTAATCCAGTAACCTCTGAGCTTTGAACATTCATTGTTATTCCCATAATTTAAAGAATCCCTCTTTAACTGAAACTTGAAGCAAGGGCATCAGAAAAGTGACTTGTTTGGTTTTTAATATTGATTTCTTTATCTTTCTAGGGTTATAGATGATGAAATTGAGGCCAATTTTGAAGAGGTATATCTTAAGTTAAATGTTTTAAATTGAGATAATTTTGTTGTAAATAAGTGGGGTGGGAGTGCCTGTTCCCTGTGCAGGGCAGTGTTTTTCTATAGGCATTGTCAAGAACTGTTGTCCCACTTTGGAAACAGATCTTTCGATATCCATAGTTGAATGTCCAGCAGATGGAAACACATGTTGTCCCTTATCCAGAGTGGTGAGCTTGGGCTTGCCAGGTAGAGGAGATCAGGTACTCTGCAGAGGTAACTGGAGCCACGGGAAATTCCTTGTGCTCTCCAGGAATCCGGGAGTGCAGGCCTTTAGCCATAGGGGTGTTCTTCCCTGTGATGTTATTTCCATGAGTAAGAAGTGGCTCACCATATGTTTAGTCTTGCTGGAGCTGGGGATGTTTCACCTACTAATGCATCTACCACTCTGTGTGGGGTCTTTTTTTTTTTTTTTAGCATGAGAACTACGTTTTGCTTGCTTTTCTTTAATGCAGACGGCTAGTCCAACAGTAGTAGTAGCAGCAGCAGCAACAGTGAAGTTCTGAATTTGGTAGTGATCTTTTTAAAATAAAATAAAGAGTTTTTTAAATTTTTAATTTTTTTAGTAAAAGCCATTCCAAAAGTTCTTAATTCCTGCAGTGTTTGCAATGCCAGCATTTTGAGGCACCCCTGAAAATAAAATTGCTTAAAATCAAAGTAAAAGCACTCTGTAACTCCAACTTTGCCATTTAAATTGTGTTCTACTAGGTGCAAGAAAATGCATTAAGTCCTTCTCAGGCAGAAAAGTTCCTCCTTTCCATATTCTCTATTTCTCTTTTCTAGACTGAGATCAGTGAAGATGACATCGAACCCAGCTTTAAAAAGCTTTTTGGGCAGCTAGCGGGAAGTGTGAGTATTTTTCTGTTAACATCTCACTGGTAACATGGGTGAGTGGGTAAGAGAGATGCCTCCCCTGGGATGGAGTTTAATTCTTACGCTGAGTCAGGTCTTGAGCATGTGCATAATTGTGCATGCAAAAATCTGTGTAGTTACCCATCCGTTTACACAACAGATTTGTGAGCACTCCTGGCAAACGATCTCCGCTCTCTCTGAACTGCAGGCTCAACTTTTATCTCTGCAGGTCCCTAATTCCGTTCTTCGGGCAGAGCACTTGGTACCAGGCACATGGGTCCCTCCGGGAGATGATGAGGGCTGGGCTGTGCCTTCTCCCCAGGCTGCTCTTGCCTGCCCGAGGGCTGTGCTACTGGGACTTGGTGGTGCTGCTGGGAATGGGTGGTAGGGGGAAACTTGCATTTCCATCCAAGGGAAACTTGAACTCCAAGTGATGTTTGGATTTGGCCAACACGCCCAAAGGAGTCGGAGGCTGCTTATGAGATGGTGTCTGCAGTTCACAGTGAAGAACTTGTTTTCCTCTTTACCGCAGGATGCAGAGATCTCTGCCTTTGAACTGCGCAACATCTTGAATAAAGTCATCGCTAAACGTAAGTACCTTCCTCCAACTGCATCTTCATTTGGCCACCAGCAGGTTTCCAGCGTGGCCGTGAGAGCAGAGAGCGCAGCACTGGCCTGGGCAGAGTCAAACGCCTGGGCTCTGCCCCAGACCTGTGGCTTGGCTGTCCATATGGCCATGACCACGTGCTATCTCTGCTCCTTCAGGGGGCTGCGGAAACGCTGGGGCTGTGCCTGCGCTGAAGGTGTGTTTCACAGGATGTGTGCTTTGGCAGGGTGCGTATGGGTGCCTTTTATCTCGGCATCTGCTATTGGGAATTGGCTGCCAGAAAGATGGGCGGATTTGATTAATGCTTGATAATAATCAAGAGAAGGTATTGCTGCTACTTTAGTATTGAACCACTCGGGATTCAAACAGTAGCCCAGCCAATGGTCTGGGGTGTCCCTGAGGAGGAGGAGAAACTGAAACTCTGGGCTTCTTTTTCTGTGAAGTGATTCAGAGCTTGGCTCTGCATTATTTTCCTTTCTATTAAACAGTGCTCGAGAAATAAGTGCTTGGAGAAGTAAGTGTCTTTTTAATTTCCAAAGTGAAATCTCAGCCAGGTAGCCAGGACTGTGTTGTATGTATGTGTGTACCAGCCAGTTAGGAATGGTGTATTGCTGGTTACCAAGCTTGATTTGATGTTCTTCCCTTGCATGAAGCTACCTACCGCTGACCTCCATAGGCCAGAAGTCCATGTTGTCCACAAAAGTCCACCCTTGTCTTTGCAGGCAGACAATAAGGGCAGGAAAGCTTTATCTCTGTCTCTTGCTTCTGTAGCTTGCCTACAAACCAGACTAACTGGGCTGTTTGCTTGGGGAGACATCACAGCTAACTTTCACCCTTTTTGTTAGGAAGTCAGAGGGGTGCTTATTAGCATCCGAATGGTAAATGCCTGCTTCAGTGCTGCATCCCTCTCACGTGCAAAACAAGGACCGTCTTATGACCCTTTGCCAAGAGCCTTGTAATTTCTTGCTCATGTGTCCTCCCACCTGAAGCTCTCCCTCGCTGGCAAGTCCTGACCCCACTGACCACACCTCTAAGTGAGCATTGCCTCCTGCTCTGCTGGATGCAAAGGAGTTGTCAGAAGTCATAGGTTACCTCAGAGGGGGTACCTAAGCAACATAAGGCAATGGTTTCCCATCCAGCATTTGAGGGAACTGTAGGGTTATCTGTACGCAGGTATCCTGACTACAGCTCTACAGGCATCCCATCCTCCACAGTCTGCATTGCACTAGGTGCTTGCCAGATCCCAGAGGCTTCAGATGATATTAATAATTCCCAGAGCAGGAGGCAGGCATCCCCTGCTGCTCACTGCACTCATCTGGCCCAGACTGTGGCAGCGATACAGCTGGACACCTATTCCCAGGGGAGGATTTGAAGTAGGCAGGGGATTGCCATTGAGTAACTAGCAGATGTAGATCGCAAACAACATAGAGCACTAAACACACATTACGTAGAAGCAAAAACCCACACTAAAATAAAAAAGTCATCTTGCCAGTTGCAAAGGAAGCCACCAATGACACAGAAGCAAATAAGGGCTGAGGTGTATATGCTGGTTACAGCACTCATGTGCTGTTTCGGAAGGTGCTGTGGTACAGCATGCAATGATAATACTGTCTTTTGCTTTTTCTTTACAGGCCAAGATATCAAATCTGATGGCTTTAGTATTGAGACATGTAAAATAATGGTTGACCTGCTAGATGTATCCTTTAAGGCTGTTCCTAGACAATAGTCTTCTGTCTGTGCTGGAGTAGGTGAGCTGCTGCCTTTGCAGTGGTGGGTCCATACTGATGGTACTAGTGACTCCTGAGGTGGTTTTACCCTGGTTCCCCTGAATAAAAATGGTAGCCCTTGCTTTTGCTGCTGACCCTAGCACATGCATTCTCCCAGGCAGTGGGGAAAATCCGTTTTCAGACAGGACGATCTGCTTTGAAGTCTTCCCAGCTGTTGCATGTTTGGTTTAGCTGGGGACAAAGTGATGTTTGTGCTCGGAAAAGGCACCTGGCTCTCAGCATCGTGTGGATAGCCTTGGCTGTAGAGTTTGAACATTGCATTTCACTGCTTTGTTATCTGGCTGGAGTTGGTGAGGGCATCATAAAGCCATAAGGACTTAGCAAATAGAAAATGAGGGAAATAAATACAGGAGCCAGACAGTACGCTAGCTTTTAGGAGCTTCTACTCCTAAGAATAAGGGCAAAGGCGTAGGATGAAGGATTCGAGTCTAAGAATAGTTGCGTTCAGCTTCTTCATGCAGTGGGAGTTGAATTGCATAGTCAGAAAAAGGGAAAATTACCAAAACGGAATGATGCTCTGCTATAATTTGGTGTAAAATATGGCAGTCCGTAGGGACTCCTTAGCGGTTTTTGGGAGCAATGCAATGACCAGGTTCTTTTGTTAGCTGTTTGTGCAAGAACTTAAGTTCTCCAAATAGCAGGCTTGGTTGTGGCTTTTCCTTTTATAATCCAGACTTAAGACTCATGCTCCTGTAACTGCAGGTGTTGAACCAACTACACAGAACAAAATGGTGGCATCTCGGCTGTTTCATACGTGTATTGAAAAGATAGAGAGCTGCCAAAGGAGGAGTAGAAAGAGCTTGTGAACTTATGTCAGTTTAAATGAATCAGTCATCTTACTGATTTAAAAAGACGTCTTGGACAACAATTGTGTACTCAACAGGATAAGTCCTTCGAAGAGGACTGCATCCCTTTCTTAATTGCAATTTATTTTTTTAAGTCTTAAGTCACAACTGCCCATGTAAGTAAACCCAGCACAGGGAGGGGAAACCCCTTCCCTCCAGAGAGATTCCCTTAACTCAAAGAAGAATGATGGGAGTGGTAAACTGGGACTGAAGGAGTTCCACACCCTCTGGACAAAGATTCAGAAATACCAGGTAAGACGCAACCTTTTTGGGATAACATGCAATTAAATATAGAGGTGGCTGTAGGCTCATTTGCCTCGTACAATGTGTACAGTCACACTTCCCAAAGCAGGGACTCTCACTTCAGCTCACATTGCATTTGTTTCCTCAGTCCCCCAGGTTTTGTCCCTTGGAGTCCAGGGGGGTGACTGCTTGTCCTTCGGGCGCTCGGGTGAAGGGCTGAAGGAGAAGCTGCCTCTCTTCCTGCCTTACTCTCGGAGGGGTTTCTGTTTTGTTTTGACTTTTGTCCAAATATGTTTAGCCTTCCCACTTAACAGTGCAAGTTTGGTGTCAGTCTTGCTGCTTGCTTTGGTGGCAATAGTGCCATTTTGCATGGGTGTTCAAGGAATTCTCCAGAGTCTTTATCCGCTCTGGCTGTTGCATTAAAAAGACTTACTTTCTAAAGACACTTTTAGACGAACTGTCCTTCAGACAAACATTGCAAACGGTCCTGAACAGCATGCAGGCTGCATTTCAAAATGTTTGACTTCGGACTGAAGCCAAAACATGCTCTGAATTATTGACAAGTTTTGACTTTGGGTTTTGTGTTCTGCAGAAAATTTACAGGGAAATTGATGTGGATCGATCCGGTACCATGAGTTCGTATGAGATGAGGAGAGCGCTGGAAACAGCAGGTATTTATATTGGTCTGTCTCTTTTTAGGATTATATCAGTTTCAAGCTGGGTTGATAGGTGCTCACTAGTCTCCTGTATATCACTTCCCTGTGTTCCCAGACTTGAAAGGCCTCTGTTTAATCTAGATGTTCAGCCTGGCTCTTGTCTTTGTGTAGCAGTGTCTTGCCACGCAAGCACCCTAAAAGCATCTCAAAGGAGTGACAGGTTTGCAGTTATTTTCTTTAGTGACCAGCTCTTGGAGAAGCAGAATTAACTGCAACAATCTGGTCTTGTAACAGCATGCTGTTGTCTTCCGATGAGTCTCTCTGGGTGTATGTGGATTTGGCATAAGCCAGTAAAACTGGGATACTGTGACCTAGGGAACGGAAGTGGCTTGTCCAAGGGGTGATGCTCACAAGAGCATTAAAAGAAGAGTCAGTTTGCTACTGCAACCACTGAAAAGCAAATCTGAGTTATGACGGTGAGTGAGGGGGGGTATCACAGTATGATCCCAAATTAACTTACTGGTCTTCTGGGTGGAGCTGTCCCCATGTAAGATGAGGCAGCATTTCTTTTTGTCCCAAAGTTTAGATACTCTTTGGAAATAGAGACCCATTTGCCCACAGAAAGCCAAAAGTCTGGCAGACGCCTCATCACCCAAGGAAGGACCACGAGCTGGAGCAATTGGCCGTGTCCCCTGGGAAACAGGAGTACATGTGTGGGAGCACACACAGCAGGAAGAACACATGTGACCTAGTCACAGCTCTGAATCACTCCAAGTACAGAAGGGGTTGTTGGGAGTTTCCAAAATAGAGTAAATACTCTCAAATTTGAGAATTTAGCTAATTGAATTTCTGGCAGTGTATAAGGCTGGGGTTTTTTGTTGGTTGGAGCTTTTTGCATTTTTTTCTTCCTCTTTTTTTTTAAATCCTTGACATTGTATTTTTAGGGTTCAAACTGAACTGCCAGTTACATCAAGTCATTGTGGCTCGTTTTGCTGATGAAGACCTCATTGTTGACTTTGATAACTTTGTCCGGTGTTTGATTCGGCTGGAAACCTTGTTCAGTGAGTACATGCTTAATAACTAGACAGACTCTCTTGCTCTGTGTTTTCAAGTCCAGGATAAGTTATTTGGAAAACTTTGTACTGGAACCACAGTGACTTCAAAGCTGAGCTATAAATCCAGCAACCCAGTCTGCATGTTCCTCCTAGATCTAGGAACCAGCCTTTTAGGCCAGACTGCTGAACCAGAGCCAGACAGTCTTCCACGCAAACAACTAAATGTTGATTTTTTAAAAAAAATAAAATTAAAAAAAACTAAACACTTACAGATTGACAAATAGTGTTACTATGACAGACTGAACAAGTAAAAATGTTCAGTCTCGTCCTTGCACACAAGCATGCAGTGACTTTAGAGTGGCACTTTCTGGTTTGGGATGTAGACTGTTGTCATAAATTTTAGACTGTGGAACTAAATTTCTTTTTGATCCTGAAGCACAAGGAAGGGGAAGGCTTTCCAATTAGTTCCTATATTCATCCTTGTCTGTCATCTCTCTCCTACCACAGAAATGTTTAGAAAACTGGATACTGAGAACACTGGAACAATAGAATTGAACCTTGTTAATGTAAGTTCATTTATCTCTCAAATGTTTGGTTTCATCTTTTTTTGGAGGGGGAAAGGAGTTAACCGTAAAAACTGTTCTGCTCCATTCTGACCGATTATGGCTAGTTAAATGTATTCACATATATGCTGGATTTATATAGCTTGTGTATTTTAAGCAGTCTTAAGAAAGGTTACCCTTTTTAAAAATGTACATATCACATTGTATTCTCTAACAAACAGACAAGGTTACTTGAACCAGAAGCCACTTATCCCTTACTGGCAGTAATTTTGGCTGATACGTATGCAGGCTTCTTCCCTGCCTTTTCTGTCAACAACAGGGTAAAATGTAGGTGCAGTAGTGACTCATGGTATTGACCACGTCTGCTTCCTTCTGCACCGTGTGCCCTGTAGGAAGGACTAAGTTCAAAGAAAACTACCCTCCTACATGTGTTCAACTTGCTTATTACCTGAACATAACTTATTTCTGGACCTAAAAGAGGAATGTGCAAATCATCCCCAAACTTTTCTGACTTAAATGATATACAAATTTAAATCATTCAAGAAAGATCTTAGAGTTACTTCTGTAACAATAGACTTTCTTCCGCACACTAGAAATGAGAACATGCATACTTGCTACGGGTATTTTTACTAAACTTAACCTTGGGCCATTTTCCTTTCTGTCTCTCTCGTTATAGTGGCTGTGTTTTACTGTCATTTGAGCCACTGACATCAGCTCAAGCGACCTCAAAAAAGAGCAGATCATGTGAAGATAATCAAGCATACATGTAATATCCTAACATGAATGTGCCTTAACTTATGCACGGCAAATTTTGCACAGAGTTATAAGAAGGAAAACGTTCTACTTCAGAACAACAGAAGAACCTGCAAGCTGATTTTTATGGGGCTGACAGTCTTTATTTACTACTATATATCCTCTGTACAAAAGCTTTTAGTTTAGTATAAATCCTCAGTGCAACTTTTGAAAATACTGCTTTGCTAGTATCTTTGTATTTAAGGTGTTTTTATATTGACTTCTGGAAGAAAGCTCATTATAGCTTGACAGTCTGGTTTAATAAGTGCTTTTTTTGAATAACAGCTCCACTCTATCCTGCATATCTGAAACTAGAAAAGGAATGGTATTGCATGTCTGAATACAGGTGTTTAGGTAAGATATGGGTTCCTTGTATGCGTTCTGTCAAGCCCCAGCATTAGTCTGGTTAAATATTCTTTGAAGAATTTGAGTAGCAAGTACATGTTTGACCAAACTGAAGGTCAAGTCTTTCCATCCTGACCAGTGATGTGCCTGTAGCAGGAGGCTGTTGGCAACCAGACTCTTCCATGAGGAAGCCCATGCTCTCAGGTGCAATCTTGATTTCCTGATCTTATTTATCTTCATGTCCAGGTTTCAGCTGGGATAGAGTTACTTTTCTTCCTAGTAGCTGGTATAGTGCTGTGCTTTGGATTTAGTATGAGAATAATGCTGATAACACACTGATGTTTTAGTTGTTGCTAGGTAGTGCTGACACCAGTCAAGGCCATCTCAGCTTCCCGTGCTCTGCCAGGTGCCCAAGAAGCTGGGAGGGGGCACAGCAAGGACAGCTGACCCAAACTGACCAAAGGGCTATTCCATACCATATGACAGCATACTCAGTATATAAACTGGGGGGAGTTGGCCAGGGGGCAGCAATCGCTGCTCAGGGGTGGTGAGCAGTTGCATCACTTGTTTCTTTTTCCCCTGGGTTTTGTTTCTCCCTCTTGTTGTTCTCCTTTTCATTACAATTTTTATTACTATTATTATTATTATTTTTCAATTATTAAACTCTGTTCTTATCTCAAGCCATGACTTTTCTTACTTTTACGCTTCCCATTCTCTCCCCCGCCCCCCCAGGGGCAGGGGGGGTGAGTGAGCAGCTGTGTGGTTCTTGGTTGCTGACAGGGGCTAAACCATAACACTTTGAAGTTCAAGAAAGTATTTAAATAAAAACAGTAGAAATAAAGTTTACAAGACTGTTATTCCTTCTGCAAGTAAGCACACTTTTTTTCTTAGAGCTAGAGCATCTGTAGAGCTTTTGTTGTCAGGAACAGAGTATGTTGCCTTTTAAAGGGGAAAAACAGCATTCTGGAGCCAACTAGGCACTGACAGACACTCTGTGGATGTGTGTCAGTTAATGACATGTTAGATAGTCTGATACTTTATCTGATACTTTAAAAGATTAATGCTTGAAAAACTAAAGGTTTCCAAGAAAGGTAATTGATACTTTATACCCCATATCCAACCTCTTAAAATTGTGAGGCTATGAACACAAGCAGATTGCTGCTTCCAAGAGTTGTCACTACAGCAGACTTATTGCCCTCCCGAGGAATTGTGTCATCCTTCCTACAAACAATTTCTTGTATTTATGGGCACATTTTCAGAAAGCAGTAAGGACTTACCTAGTAGGAAAACATGAGCCTGAAGGGTAAGGCAGCAAGGCACTTCATAAATACCCTTAAGGAAAGATCTGATCCTTTCTATTAAATAGTGTTCATTATCAAATGGTTATTCCCAAAAAGATGTATATAAAGGCTTTATTTGGAAAATACCTGTACCAAGTTTTTTTCTTAAGTATCTCCCTTAGCTTTTAAGGTTAACAAAGGTTATATGCAACTAACCAACTGGGCTTAATTTTAAATGCAGAAAGACTGTCTTGAATGAATGGAGGAGGAGGGGTTCTATTTAATACAGAAAGTAGTTGAATGTTAGTGTAATGTAGAACAGCAGCATGTCTTACTGTTAACATTTTCAGATGGTCTAATAAAAACTTGACACTAAAATACCCCGAGTTAAAGCTTAAGAGGAGACAAAAGTTTAATGGTATCACAGTCAAGTAAAAACAAGTAAGTTGTCAAGGACTACAGAAAGTTTCTACACTTAGTTTTCAAAGTACAAAATACAATAAATACATGAGGCTCTTCATAAAAAGAGGAATCTAAAACTACATTGTCTGTTACAGCACATACTATTTTGAGTACATGGAATTCCTAAGATGCTACAGAATTTTTAAAAGTTATTGCTAATGGATTGGTCACATGGTTGTCACTATTCAGCTGCACTTCGGCTTAGCTTCTTTAACAAACGTTCTGCTTCCAGCAATAAGCATTTGGGTGCTGTGCACGTACTTTATTTTAATTTCTCCCATCTGGAAAAAGCCTCAGGATAAATTTGGACAAAGCCAAGTTGTCGTTTTCATGATGATTCCTTCAATGGTAAATTGAAAAGGTCCTTGTATTTAATGCAGAAAAATGTGAAATTCTTCTCTGCCATGTTTGAAGAAATCAGAGTGGGTACTTGAACATAATGGCTTGCTTAGACCAAAGGCAGCAGAATTTCATTTGCTTGCAAGCATTATTTCATCTTGTAGAATGCCCTCATCCATTTGCTAATGCATCAATCCTTCATTTGTTTTCAAAGCACATTCTTCATAGCTTTCAAATTACATTGTCATTGAAATAAGTCTCATGATATTGGAACCAACACAAAATGAATTTTTTTTTTTTTTTTGTAAGTCATCCATGATTAGTACTTCAAGAATCTGGCTTCTGTACTATTTCACGCCAAGCTTCTTTGTCTAGGTTTAATCCTTGGATACAGCTGGGGGTAAAACAGAAATGAGATTTAAAATTTTAGTGCTTTAAAAGGTTACTTTGGTTTTTTCTAAGGAAAAAAAAAAGGAAAGAAAAACCTCTCTTTGGTGCTACAATTCTACTGTAATCTCTAGTAGCAAAAAGCATGGTTATAAAAAACACCCAGAGCACTAACAAATACAAATTTAGCATTCTTTCTCAGGCAAGCTTAAAAAATACTAACCATATCAGTGCAAAAGGAAGGCATTGAACAGCACATAATTCAGTACCTTCAGCTCTACCGAGGGGTGGGCTAGGAAAAGCATGGGGCTTTGTAAGTCAAGAGACTTTTGTGTTCAGTGAACTATAGGATTTTTCCCTGTTTTATAAATGGAAATAGAGAGGTATTAAAGTCTGGTTTGCTTTCTCTCTCAATGCCTATCAGCCTTTACATATCTATAGCTTTGGGCAAGCTGGAAACATCTGGCTGCATAAGGACCACGGAACTGTAGGAGCTGTGCTTTAGTTAGGGGATAGTGGGTGGCCAGTTAAATTCATTTAACCGCCCGGCAGTAAATCAGTAGTTGCCACCCTGTGGCCCCTGTGCTACACGCTATTCACACATTCTGGCTACGCGCACAGAGGTACAGAGACTGCCTCAGCTAGAGGGTGACGACTGATGGGATGCAGCTTGACACAGCGCGCAGCAGTGCCAAGATGCTTGGGAAGCTCTTGGCTCCCACTCGCAAAGAGCTTTGGGAGCAACTCCTGTTCTGTAAAGCATGGCTACTGGCATATACAAATAGGAGGATACACTTCATACAATTAGGAAAGATGAGTCCTCTATGCTCTAAACAGCAATGCATGTCTACATTACATCCTGGGGTTTTCCAGCTAAAGTTCTCTTTAAAGATGCCCTCTTCTCTCTCCAACCAGACTCTGGCCGCCTTCTTTTTCATAGTCAGCTAATGATTAAGAGAAAACCAACAACTTCACCCACAAGGTTTGTCTCAGCCTGCTATGATTTCACCACTAGCAGAGATGAAGTCAGTCAGTCAGTTACCGTACCGTAACACCTGACAGTGTTCAAAAGATTTCATTTGGTACTAAGTCGTCAGTATTTTGACAGTATTATCTTACTTGCACTCAGTTTTAGAGCTCTCACACAGCTTAGGGAGCTAGTGAGTCACTAAGAAGGGTAGAGTACTGATGCAGATCATTTCATCCTTTCCTTGTTTTTATTCAGTTCACCTAGCTGCAAAAGGATAAAGCAGCTGTGATTAATATATTCCTGTATTAAGTTGTATTTTTAACTACTGAACATTTTCCTCTGTGCTGAACATCTTAGCCTAGATTTCAGCTGCTATATTGAGAGTCCAGTAATTGCTTTTGAGAATAACTACAGAATACTTCAGTAGCAGTACCAGAACGACTGAACAGACACAAGAGCGTAACAGTTAATACTGGGCTTGGATAGTTTTCCCCAAAGGTTCTGTTCGGATTGTGTTGTGCTTAGAAGGATGAGTTGTGATCCCCAGCCTAAGCTGTGTTGCCTTGTGCTTTTATTACAGAAGCACAGATGCTCCTCATGTTCTTACACACCTGTGCTCAGGCTGAGTGCACAAGCTTATCAAGAAGTAGCACATGCACAATTCATCCTGGGGTGGGGGGGGGTGCAGAAAACGCTGCCATTTCTGACCTTTCTGACCTTACTGTGCAGGGCTGATGGCTGCTCTCAGTTTAGAAATGTTTGCGTTTGGAGAGAAAAAAAATGAGCAGAAGCACTATGTTAGGGAGAATTTTACAGTACGTTGTGAGTAGGCCTGACCCGAAAGTGATACAGAAATGAAAACTGATTTTGCATTAGATATAGTCGCTCTGCAATATCTAACCAGTTTAAGCATAAGGATTATCTGCATGAGGAAGGAGGTTCAGCCTCTTTCAAGCATCATACATCAATCAGCTAAAATTCACAGCAGTTAATCTTTAGCATTGGCAAAACCTCTTATCTCCAGCAGCTGGGCAACTGGATATGTAGAAAAAAAGGTTAATAGAATTTTTGTACATGTGTCCATCTGCTATAGTTTTCTAACAACTCAGCCACGAGGAGAAATATAGGGACATAACTGAAAATACCTATTATTTTATACGGTTCTTTTTAATAGAAGAGGTAGTACAGAAGGTGATGAGGAAAGGAGAGGCCATTAATTTAAGGCCTTTGATGTATGGTTAAATGTTACTTAAAGAGCAGAGGAGAAAACAAAGATCTGCCTTTATTTGGCAATCTGATCTCTTTTTCAACACTAGGAAAAAAAAGATAACCATAGAATTTTACAGTGTTTGTCTCAAAACTCTCTGTGAAACCATCTCAGATCACAAGGTGCACTGTGTACATCCCGACAGGGAAGGACTTGTGACTCATTCTTCACACAAGTTTCAGATCTTAAGGCTCTTTGTGCCAGTCTATCACTTTCTAAAAGAGGAGAAACCCAGTTCTGTTCACATGCTCAGCAAAACCTTATGCACACGTCACGGTCAGATAAAAGGGGTTCTTGTCTAAGATGGTGAGACAGGGTTAGTATTAGAACCTGCTGTGTAGCAGGGTGGTGATACATGTTGTTCTTTTATGCACCCATTAATATAATGTGTTAGGTATCTAAACGGAGGGCGTTAACCCACTCTGCCAAGGTATTCAACTCCCCAACTGAATAAATGGAGAACTTCAACTCGTTCCTCTTGACTTCTGAAATTGCACCTAACCTAGATGCATGAGAATACTGCTGTGTATACTCCACAAAGTGGGGTGGGTTTTTCTGATTCTGGAAATATCAAGGACTCACCCCTAGCAGGTTGCGGGGAACATAGCCTTCCTTGTCATTCAGCCGTGCCCACCACCACTCAATTTCATCTTCATCTTCCCGGCGCAGGATTGTCATGCAGTCTCCCTCTTTCATCGAGAGCTCATCATCATTCTGAGCCTCATAATCCCAGAGTCCATAAATCACTCCTTTGTTCATTATTCCCATTTTCTCCTGGACTCCTGCAACATTGAAAACATGGAGCAGCTCAATACAAAAGTTTAAAGACAAAAAAAAACAAAAACAAAAAACCACACAACACCCTCAAAAACCACAACCACACAACCTCAATTCCTATCACACTTAGCACCTTCTCGCCATCAGCCTACTTAAAGTCAGTCCTGAACAGGTGGCATTGTGAAGTTAGCCCTTGCACACAGCAGAGATTCCTTCCTTACATATGTTCAAAAAATACGAGGTCAACGGGGAGAGGAGCACTGATTGATAAAAGGTTATATTTTCATCCTAGGGTTCACACTTCCTACACCTAAGTGATGAGCAAGAAAGAAACACTTGTTTCTATTCCTAGTTCATCAGTAATCTCTTTCTGTCAAAGGGAGCTAGCAATACCTGCTTACATTGACCACCATTGTAATCTTGCTGCTTGAGGTGTTGTTTGCCACTCTTGTCACTTTATTTCAGAACTTTAAAACAAGGTGCATCTCAGACCTATAACTGAAAGATTTGTCTGCTATCCGCCAGCTGCTTTCGGTCAACTCAAACACTTTTATCTCAGCGGTTCTTAATTTCTGCCACTATTTTAATTATTTTTTTAAACACTGACTTCAGAAACACAATTCTGTTAAATTGCTCCTGGACCAAGGTGTTTTGGAGTACATGCATACACCTTGCAGATGTTATTTAGAACTTGCTCATTTTACAGCTGTAGCCAAAGATGAAATACTACTCTTTCTGTACACATTCCTCAGCTTCTAAGCAGCAAAGCAGAAGAGGTACCTTAATCAACTGTTATACAAACTTTCTCTTAGGTAGTTACTCCATTTTAAAATACTGAATCCTACTGAGTTTTTTATTTGGTTTTGGTATTGCCAGGAGCAAAGAGTACATTGCACATCGTGTCACAAAACTTGTTGTTTCCATCTCTTACCTATTACAACCTATTGTATAGAACTCTTACCTACATCTGCTTAAGGAAGCATCTGCTCAAATCAAGTTCTTTATTTCTGCATACCAGCTCATCATGTAAAATTAAATTACTTCCACTGCATGCTTAGTTCTGCTCAGAGAAACTCTTCCCTTGCTTTGTGTTTGGTATAATTAAAGGTTTGGCAAAAGCTGTGCTCTGCACCCATGTGGAAGGTAAGACTGAACATCAAAGCAGAAAGAGAGAAGATTCACACAATGGGTCTGGTCTTCTAAAAAACTGTTAACAGTCACACCAGGGTAGCAGTGCAAACATGCTCTTAGAGACAGCACAGGCATTAAATCTTAGAAAGTGAAAAATTACATACTTAAGCAGCATCAGACTTGTCATTTAATCAATGCTAAAGGACTAGTGGTTTTATTTAAACCTACCTGTACTTGATGATATTCAATACATTTACATCATTTCATCATTTACAACAGAAAGGAATTAGATGAGTCAATGAATTACACTAAGGTTTCTCACCTTACAGATGAGTTTAGAGGGCCAGATTTTAGTGCGGTATCTGTTCTGGAAACAGACATATACACATCCCCAAATGTCTTTTACAGCAAGAAACAGATTTAGCCAGTGAATTAATTTCTTACTGTAACTGTTTCTGGTTGCCTATAGTGTTAGCAATAGGATTAATTCCTAATGGAACAATATGGAAATTTGATAGCTGAACAGCCAATGTATCAAGAGATACCTTAGTTTCAGTGGTTTCAATTTGGAAAAGCTGGCAATAAGCCAAAGCCTTACAGTCCCTTCAGGACCCATTGAAAAGTATCTCATAACACAAAAAAAAATATCCCAAACCCAACAAAAAACAGAGTATCAAGCGAGATCACCAGATGGTGGGTCCAAAAACCCCCACAAACAAAAAGAACATGTTTCATCATGCTCTATATAATAAAGCCATGGATCTCCTTCCCACAGGATCTTGTGGGCTGTTTATCTGAATTTAAGAATTAGACGAATTCCTGAAAGAAATCTCTCAAGACCTATTCAACACAAAGATACAATCTCTTAACTCATATCAGAGTTAAAACCAGTAAGAAATATTGGACAAGTATTACTATTTTTAATCTAGTCCTACAATCTTCCTTGGGCATTTGCTGTTGATGACCACCATTCAAGTCTGGATACAAAACTAAATGGAATTTTGCTTAGCCCACAGATTTCAATGCTAGTTAAACAGGCTTCTTCCCTTCACAGGGAAAACTATATATTTGGCACCAAGAGAGACAGTCTTGAAGCTTAGTGAGGACAGCTGGGCAGATTGTTTTGAAATATGGTGGCTGAGCAGCTTATAGAAACTCGGGTCTCGCATGTTTCACAAAACCAGAAAGGCTGTATTACAGCTTTTTACACTGCATTACATTGCTATTACTCTAACCTCTTACAGATAGATGACATTCCAGCTGGTAGGTGCCTAGGGGACAAGAACTACATACAAAACATACAGAAAAGTAATTCAAAACCTCATTACATACAAAATATAAAGTAATTTAAAACCTCATTGACTAATAATCATCACAACCTAGGGGGTATTCATCCTCTCCATTAAAAGATAGTTTCCCTGTTGTCTTACTATTTGAATAAAATCTAAATTTAATATGGGATTTCTTTTTAAATGCAAGAAAAGAAAAAGGCCAGAAAGATAAAGTCAAATTCAGTGCTTACTAACCTCCATTAAGGCAGAAACTTGGCAATACCTTTCTTGGTTCTAAAGTACACATTAGGAAATATTCCTCATTTAAAGACACTATGTAGCAGATATGAACTGCCTACTGAGATATCCATACCATTTTTGGTTTTATGTAAAGAAGTACTTAGGTGGTAAGATTCACCTAATCATCTCCTCACACTAATGTATTTGTCAATGCACACATTGAACTCATTTCAAGGTTTTTAATGTAGGGAAATCTTTTGTTACTCAGATCTTCTTCGAATATTCAAGTTAGTTGAATATTACGAAGTTAGTCTCGATGGACCTCATTCTGTGACAAGAAGCTGGCTAAAATCTCTCTCTTTCCAAGAGGAACCCGAGGCATGGGCACACAACTTAAGTGTGCAACTTACCACCCCTCATCCAAAAACGTACTGAGAAGCACCAGGTGAGTCCCTAGCATGCTCCAGAACTCAGTTGTCATCACTTACCATATAAGAACTGGGAGCACTGTGTGTAGCCTTCCTCCATTTCCTCACATTTGTCTGCAGCTGTCTGCATGTCACTGTAGGTCATCGCAAATACAGCTGCACCTGACTCCACCAGGAACTTGCACACCTGCACATTATTGCAAGATGCTGCACAGTGTAATGGGGTCCTGCAAGCCAAGAAGAAAAAGATGTCATGTTACTTTTATTGCTCATAGCAGTGCTTAGAGACTCTTGGGGGCAAACCACTTTTGTGCGTGACCTCCAGCAATCAGTACTGCATTGCTGAAGGCTTCCGACCAGAAGCACTTAACCCAGGATGTCAAGAGCAATTGCTTTTCACAGATAACAAAGTTACCAAGAGCTGCTTGAGCCCTAAAGTGGGGTTTCCATATGGATCTCTAGTTATGCTACCTTTTTATAAGCCATTAACATTTTAAGAACATTCATTAAGGCAATAAAAATAGAAAAAAAACCCAAACAATAATAAAAAAAACACTCAGAAATCCTCCTGACACCACGACTCTTACAATCTAGACAATTACTTCAAGACCTGACTTGGTGACAAGTGCAGGTAATTGGGATAACTACTGAGGTTTAGGGACAACAAGCATCTTCTTTCAGTCTTGGACCTTACACACTTTTGTTATAGCAGAAATAATAGTAAAATCACTGCCTCCCCATAGCCTTTTGTAATAAGCTCCCTAGCTACCTCTAAGAAGGATTTGTAACCCATTATCAGTTGCAG
The DNA here is from genome assembly GCA_013401315.1 of Balaeniceps rex. Lineage (NCBI taxonomy): Eukaryota > Metazoa > Chordata > Aves > Pelecaniformes > Balaenicipitidae > Balaeniceps > Balaeniceps rex. Next base: position 42,848 of record VYZW01031678.1, read on the forward strand.
GTCTGGTTTGTAGGTTGTGGTTTTCTGCTTTGTTTTGAAGTTGTCTGAGTATTGGACAGAGAACTGAGGAGAGTTTGCAGGGCTAGATACTGCCCAGAGCATGGGTAAGCCATAGGCTATCACACAGAGAGGACATTGGGAGTTTCAGCAAATGGCTCATTATGCATAAGCTGTCTTCAGTATCTCAAAGAGAGTGATTTCCTGACAACTGTATCCACCCTGCTGGGCCTCAGACACACACTTTTTTCATATAGGGAATTAATATTCATATATTTTATATAGGGAATATTAGTATAATTTGCCTATTTTCTCCTCTGCGCATTCTCACACGATGCCCCACAGAACTGCTGTTGCTCTACTGTGGAAAAGTCATTGCCCGCTCTACAGGAACAAACTGAGGGACCTTGCGAAGAACCTGTAGCAGCCCCCAAGCTGCAGCTCTCTTGTGGAGAGCACCTGTAAGGTACCACTTAAAGAAAGCCTCACCATCCATCACTATCTGCAGCATTCACGTTCACACCAAATTGCACCAGGAACTTCACGATTTCCGTATGTCCAGCACACACAGCGTTGTGCAGTGCAGTAATCCCTTCATCGTTGGGCATGCTAGGATCTTCAACCTATTCAGCCGGAAAAGGAACCATTCACATTCCAGTGAGAATCTCTACAATAAACATCTCTTCACATACAAAAATGAGTTGTCTTATTCTGAAATATGATTTTGAGCCATATTTCTATGAAGGACACGAGCAACAGGCAGAAAACTCCAGCAGTAACCAATCTCGCAAGAAGACTCACATATAAGCTTGCAGCCTCCTTTTGATAGAACCTGAAGTGGTTCAGAGAAACAGTATCTTGATAGCTTAGTAAAAGCATTTATAACAAATTTCTGATATTTGCCTATTTAACTGTAAGAAGAATTCATGTGGATTTTGCTTATCAAATTATCTGATAACATGCCAGATAGGGGATGAAACACTACATAAGAAATGAGGAAAAAGTTACAGTCTTGATGCTAAATGTGGATTTAACACTGTTAAAATCAGCCTCCAAGTGGCCACGTCCTCTTAGGACTTATCATCTCCTCAAGGGCAGATCTAGGTTGTGTGCTATTATTTTAGCTTCCCCAGTCCAGAAAACTTCTGACTTCCCAGTTTGAACCAGGATTGCTATTACTTCTCTTACAAGTTAGCATTTGTACCTCATAAATTATTCTCTGCACAAGGTCAAACTCCCCCTCCAAAGATGAATCCAGAAGCAACGCAAGGGGATTGAATTTCACTCTCATTCCATGCCCGATTCTCTCAGAGCCAGTTTTACGCAAGTTCGTCCTCTTCCCCTGTGAAAAGGTAACACAAGTTACAGGCATTTTTTTTTTTCTGGGAAGAACAAGAATACAGAATTGCTTATTTTGGAATGACAGCAGAAATGACCAATTAAGGCAGTATTTAATATGAAATTTAGACTATTTTCTGCCAATTCCCCAACACATGAATATAGTAGGTTAGGCACGTTATAAAAGATCTGCCTTCATCTCTAGACATGGTCACTATTCTACTCAAATACAGAAAACACCTTGATCAAACACATCATCAAAACCATAAAAGTCCCTAAAGATCAGGAAAAAATTGCAATTTTTGTGTATGCAGACCATTTCAGCATTAGCTGTCAAAGCTGTTACACAAACCAAGAACCTTAAAAGACTCCATGAATTATGCTACTTTTTAAGCACCAATGTTAAGTTCCTAACATTTTCCTAAGCTTAGCAGAGTTTAACAGGAACAGAAATAGTTATGGAAAATGGTTGGAAAGAATATAGAACCGAGTGTAGAAAGCGCTTTAGATGCTCCCAGTGATACTGGAAACCAAGTATTTCTATAGCTGAGTTTGTACTCTTTCCTTTAGAGAACATGCACACATTAGCTCAGCGCTCTCCCCAGCTGGCTGTGCAGTAGCAATAAACGCTATTCATAAGGGTATGTAAATTTCTGACAGATATCCAGGCAAAGATGAATAGAAATGACTCATGTTTTGCAAGAGCAAACATGTGAAGCTAAGATATATAAGAAGAGATTCCCAGAAAATACTCTTTTGCCTGTTGATTTATACATAATATCAAAAAGCACAGGCTTGTTAAAGAAAGAGCCTGTCAGCACAACCCAAGTATTTAAATATGAAATCAAGAAGTTCAGCCGGTTTCTTCTCATCATCACAGAATTATTACAAAACCAACCAGAAACGAGTTCTTAAAATTTAGGAAATCCTACCACTCAAGTTGCCTTGTAAAAGGGAGCAAGGACAAAGTCTTAAAAGCATTAAAACATGCAGTGACTATTACAAGGCTAAAAAGCACATTTAAAGCTCCTCTGCACTTAAGTGATGGAGGAAAAAAACACACTTTCATGTATCAAGTTATTAAAATTCTATTCATGATAGGTTTTAAAAGAAACTCTTTGAGGAACTGAAGACAGTAAGCATTTCTGTTCTACAACAGTGAGATAACACCGTACCTCACACACAGATACAAACTTCCAAAACAAACGAGATGGTAAAATGCTGCCTACCCTTAGCCCAAAGAGACTCCATTTTGATGCAACTTGAGAACTGACTGATGTTAAATCAGGTTCCAAAGAAAAATTCAGAAAACATTTCAGTAGAGGAAGTGCAAGCAGTTCACCTGTACAAATGAGTTTCATAGCAGAAACTAAAGAAGTCTATTTGCCCATATTCTTCAAGCAAGGAACTTTTAGATAAACAAATGCAATTCAGGATTAAGACAATTCGTTTCCATCTCATAACAGCAATAGTGGGAAACACTTGTGAAATCTGTATCTGTGCCTCAAAAAAAACAACGAACTTCAATTTCTCTTGCAAAGGAAGTATAGTTCAGATGCAGTAGGCAGACTTCTATAAGGAATGGTCTTTAGAGCCCAGAAGAGTTTTACTATTTATGTATCATAATTCATCTGAAACTTTTCATCATGTCATTAATTCTAGAGACAATGGAGACTTTTCATTACTGTCATTCACTCTGGAGATAAGAGCATCACACAAATAGAACAGATACCCACAGAAAGACTTCTAGCCTTTTTGTTCTCCCACATCTACTTAAGCTCTGCAACAAAATGCACAGGATTTGTGGCAGAGCTTGAGATGACTTATTGACAGGGAACCCAAGTTGTAGGCTAACTAATACTTACAGGAGGCAAGGAAAACTGTCCAGTCACTTCAGGAGGCCTCATATTGAATGAGTCGTCTCCCAAACTCTCTGGTTCCCCTGATGGATAGGGAGGCGGCGGGTATGGAGGATATTCTTCCATGTATACCTCCAGTGGCAGTGATGCTTCTAGGCTTGGTTCTTCCATTTTTGGCTGCGTGAGTTCATCACCATCTGATATTCTGTCAGGTACAGTGTCCAGAGCTACAGAGGGAAGAACAGCTTCACTCTGATCTGCTGGTGTGTTTTCTGCTTCCTCAGCAATAGCCGGTTCTGGCATAGAAGAAGCTGTTTCTTTTTCTGATTCTGTGCTTAGATAAGGATTTGGGATTTCTGCTGGGCTTTCAGGACTGGCAGCTGATGCCGTCTGTTTAGAGGGATGTGATGGAGCTGAGATAGTCTCCATTGCAGCCAAAGTGGTCCTCTGATACAACAGCTTCTGAATATTTGGGCCATTAGGTCCTTCTGGCTCAGTAATGGAGCTACGTTTCTTCAGTGGTCTGGGTGCATTAGACAACTTTTTCCGTAGTGCTTCCAAATCAGCATCACTCTGGTTGCGGTACGGATTGGATAAGAAAGGCAGCAATTTGGTTGGGCTAAGGGGACGGGGTATTCGCTCCGTTTCGTGATTCTCATGAGCAGAGGCTGCTGTTTCCATCTCAGGCTCTGGACTGCCGGGCTTGCCTTGGAGGTTCGAGTAGACGTTCTCTGTCTGCAGCAGCTGATTCTGTACACCAGCTCCTGCCACCACAGGCTTGCCATACACTGCGGAACAATTCACAGAGGGATGTGGAAAAAATAAGGGTGAATATTTGACCAACAAACCTAAGAAGAACACAAAACCTGATTCACCTACCTAATGCAAAGCAGCAGAATAATACGATCAACCAAACAATTAACCTGGTAACCAGGTTTACTATGATTAGTTATCTTGCAAATCCAAGACAGATATTTTGCACTTCTTGTTAATGCTGATACACAACATGCCAGATCCACCTAAGATTCTTACAGCTGCACTAACCTGCTTAATTCCCGCGAGGAACAGCTTTGCACCCACAGACCAGGTGGAAAGCACATCTGTCTGAGGTTTACGAAGACAGAAGATACGCTTACCGCTTGGGAAGTGCGGTCCTCTGGTCTGTGCCCTTGTCAAAGCACTCTGCACTGCCTGCTGGAAGTTCTTCCCAGGAGTCTGCTGTTGTGTGTACATGCTATAAATTGAACTTGCAGCCACAGTTTGAGGCTTTCGAAACGGTGGGAGCGAAGTCTCTTTGGACGGCTGAGGGGTAAAAGGTCTCACAGCTGCTGCTGGGGGACTCTCCTGTTTGGAGGAGGGAAGAATTTGGTCCTGGCTAGAGGAAGGACCTGCAGGAGGTACAGAAATTCTGTGCTGTATCTGCTGAGAAGGATGGGAAGGCTGCTGTGCCGCTGGTTTTTGTTTGTTCCCCATAGTTACAATAGCCAAAGGCAGCTTCTGCAGGTTTCCATCCAGCTTAGTATCAGAAGGTTGCAGATGACTGGCTTGACCAAAGTAAGGCAAGTTTATCTGTTTTGGTTTAGTGGGGACAGGTGGTGGTACCTTTGTTACATTTTTATTGGCTGTCTGAAAGACAAAAAAAAGTTAATTAAGATTAAACAGCAAAACATGTTTTAGGAGTACTGCTGTGAAGGACCAAAGAGCCTCAAAGAATGACACAGCATCTCGCATTTCTACTACTGCTGCAATACTGTTTACAACATCATTGGAAACATGGAGAGACTTCTTGAAACATTTTTATCATCATAGTTGTTTATACTTTGAACCCATTCTCTTGAATTCTTTCTGTAGCAGCTATGTTTAAGACATCAAGCAATGGCAGGGCACAGTAATTTCTCCAGAGATAGCAGAGGCATTTAGTAGCATCTGTAGGCAAGCAGCTTGTTTTCCAATGGAGCACTTGTCATCCCCAGTTCTTCTATGTTACTTCACCCCTACCCAATCAAATTGTGCCCTTGTGCCAAGACTTAGGTGGGAAGTCTTGCTGCAATCAAACATCTGAAGGACACCGCTGCATTAAACAGTGAAACAAGTGTGTAAATGATTTAAAAAATCCCATGCAAATGCCTCTGTGCATATAATCCTTGGGGAAAAAAAAAAAAAAAAAAAAAAAAAACCANAAAAAAAAAAAAATATACGCATACACACTAGTACAAGTAACGCAGCCATTTTTACGTATTCAGTCAAAAAGTAGATTTTCATCATAGTGACTGTAGGGAATGATTTTGAGTTACCAACTGCCATTAAAAGCCTAAAAGACTTTTTTCTTAGACGTAGTCTTTTAAAAGAAGACCTAGGTACTTTTTGAAGAGCTTCCCGACAGCAATATTTGAAAAGCTTTGTAGTAATCCCTGTCAGACGGAATGCACTAGTTGGAGTTTCCTGCATACCTGTGCTTCTCGAAGGAGATCTTCGCTGCTCTGGTTCTTTCTCAGTGTGCCCAGCCCAGCAGACTGGTCCACAGAGTCAAACATTGAGAATGGACGCACTTTCTTCTCTTTGTCTCGTAAAAAAGTTTCTCCTTCAGCTGTTGTTAGACAGAGGGGAAGACTTTTAAAAGGGACAACACAATTGTAGGAGTAAGAGTCCTGTTCTGTGCAATATTCAAGAGATTGTATGCAAGGGATGCTTTATTGTATCCATCCTACCCCTGCGCTAAGGACCCAAGGGCCTGCCAAATGCTGTATCTTGCAAATTGAACAGAAGCATGTATGAAGCCATTAGGATCTACTTCACCACCTGAAACAAGTTTTGTTTTGGGGTTTTTTTGAGGTGGTTTTTTGTTTGTTTTTTTGGTTTGTTTGGGTTTTGTTTTTTTTAAATCCCTGCAACACCATACTAAAGCTTATATGCCAATATTATTTAATTTTTTTTGTGCTCTCAAACGAATTCTACATATTTACTGAAGCATTTAGAAGAGACAGATATCATTAACTAGATTCTGCTTATTTTAAGATTAGCCAAACACATAAGAACATACCTTGTCCTTCACTAGTCACAATTCCTTTTCCTGAAGCCAAGGCCGATCCTTGACTAATGTGATTGTCTGCATTTGAACTACTCCAGTCAGTGGCAGATGGGGAAGGTTTTGCACTGGGGACCACAGAATCTAGGAGAGAACAAGTGGAACAGATTAAGCTAAAATAATGTTGTTATTGACTTACTTATTACAGGTAGGTTTTTTTGTAAGAGTCAGGTCTAGACAGTGTACAAGTAGCATATACAGGTTAACTGCTATAAATCCTATCACTTCAGATTTTTGCTCATTGGTTTGTTTTAAAAAGAGAATGCAAAACCAAGCTCAGAAACAACTATCAAAGCAGCAGCAAAACTATTTGTCCTAGCACATGTCTGCACTTACAGCGTTCACACAAGAAACTTCTCCAGACTGCCTTCTTTCCATTTAGCCAGAAGCTTTCCTTGGATATTTACAGTAAGTTAAAAGTGACAGGATGGTAAGAAGGGATGAGAAAGATACATTGTGCAAAGAAAAACACGATGTTTTAAAGCATCCTGCCAGTGATATCCAAAACAGTAGAAAAATCATTTGTATGTTCAATGTGCATGTAGGCACTGCATTAAAGCTGATCTTTACATTCACTGGAGTAGACATCCAGTCTGCTTCAAAAATAACTAAGAAAATGCTTGCAACTTGCTATTAGTTTAAATATTTCACCGAATTCTCTCTACTAAATTCTAAATTATCTAGTACAATAAGTGATATTAAATTCAAATAGTAATGATAAGCAGCAGGAGAAAAATTTCATTCTGACAAAGTATCAGATACTATCTCTCTAGAAAAGCAGTCATTTTGCCCAAATGCTAAAAAATACCGAGTGATGTTTTGGTACGAATAGCACACCACGACCCGGTCCTATAGCAAAAAATTCAAATTTTGTATGGACTAGAGCTAAAATTCCACTCCAGCAGTTTTAGGATCTGCAAACCAGATAAAAATGAAACCCTTCCCATTGTCCAGTACAGCAAGAGACGCTTGGACTGGTTTTGTGTCATGGCTACTTTAATAATATCTGCCAGAACTGGGAGATGGAGGGAGGGAGATAAAAAAATAGACAGAACTATTCTACAAGCTCAGCCTCCATTTTTCCCTTTTGGGAAGATCAGTGTTTCTCTTATGTCCCAGCTGAAAAGCAAGTCATCTCCTCCCAAGGCAGCACAGAAGACATATTTTCAACTCTCCAGTTTCTCCAGACTTCTACTCTCATGGAGCTGAACTGTATCTCGTAGGAGAAAGCCACAGAGGGAAGCCAGGCAAATCTCCATTAACGCTCCAAGCAGGAGAGGCCAAGCCTCATGTCAGTCGTTGGACTTATGCCTCCCCATATTCCTATGCCATCAACGCGTCAGCAAGTTTATTGCTATTTCCGTGCTACAATCAACTGCCTCCTTTATAATATTTCTTGTAATGTTGGTTAATCCTTTACATGTGTAATTTCCAAAATGCATGATCAGAAAACTTGGCTTTGTTAGTTTTTAAGTCCAGGTATCAGGTTGTTACTATGTATGTCCTGAAACTGCCTCTAGAAACTCAAACAAATACTGCTGCACAATTTTTAGGAGTATTTTAAAATAAATAAATAAATCACTAGTATACAGAAAAATCCTCTGACGTTCTACGCTGTATAACTCAAATTGCTCACTAAGAGGATTACTTAGTTTATAACACACTGAATCACATAACCTCAGTGCTTACAAAATACATTCACTGGGGCAGGAAAATTGCAAGTAGTAAGACTGACATCTCAAATAATACTTCTCTTTTAAAAAAAAAAAATACAGAACTGGTAGATAAGAAAACAAAACATTTCTGGAGAAGAAATATTAATCATAAGCTATTACCTGCAGGAGCTTTAGCTTGTGAACTGCTCCCAGCTCTCATGTTGGGCAGAGTTTGTGTTTTCAGTGGACCATCAGGTACCTGCAAAGCTTGTGTCCCATCTGAAAATGCTGGTTTCACCAAAAGTTCAGGTCTGGAAGCAATACGTGGCATAGTAGAGGACTGGATATAAGGACCTACTGCTGCCACTCGACTTGGAGCAGAAGCCACTGGCTGGGGTAAATTCCCATCTGAAGAAGCCTTTGGAGGAAAAA
>VYZW01031678.1:51421-71285 GCA_013401315.1 Balaeniceps rex
GGGGAATCTAAAAAAAGAAAATCCACAACAGCATAAGAAGAGCTCTTGTCCATAAAGAATAAGTAGGTTATTACACCAATGTAGCATGAAAAGTACTTTAATAATACAAGACTTCCACCATGTATAGATAAAAACAAGTCTAGCATCTGAACAGCCTTCCACAGAAGCAAGTTTTTACTTCAGACTATGGGCCACAAATGAAATTAGGTTTTTTTGTCATTAAATACCCCACACTTACTGGTACATTCTCTTTCTGTTGCAGAGCTGCCTTTTTCTTCCACAGGCGCTCTCGCAGCTCATTAACACGCTTATCCATGACTGCCACCTCCGAGTTGCGCTTGTTCAAACACTCCCTCTGTTGCTGCAGCTTGGCATTCTGCTCCTGGTTCAGTTTGTTCCTCAACTGAATAAATTCACAAAGCAGGGGGGGGAGGAGGGGAAAACAACAAAAATCAAAACAAATTAACTTTCAGGATGGGGGACAGGAAACAGTTACAAAAAGAAAAGCCTTCTAAAAAGGCAAGTCATGCTGGCAAACTCAGGTTATACTCTCCGGATAAAGTGTTGGTTAGTCTCCAAATTTTGCAGAAAGGAAAGGTATATACACTGCATACTCCTTCCCCTGTTTACCTTGAACCCAGTACAACTAACCCTCCATCCTCAGTGCGCAGGCAGCCACGCAGCTCTGTCAGGAACAGGAGCGATGGGATTTTTTTCCGACGAGGTAAGAAACAACCCAACCAACTTTTAGCCCTTAGAGTTGTAGGTCATGATCTGGCTTTCCCTTACCTGCAGCTCCTTGTACAGGCGGTCAAGCTCAGCTACAGCCGACTGGTTGTCGTGGTAACCATCAATTCGGCCGTTCTTCAGCATCTCCAGTTGCCTGGTGAGTTCCTCTACCTTTGACACCGCCAGCACCAGCTCGCGCTGCTTTTGCTGGAACAGGCTGTTCATCTGTTCAATCTCCTCCACTGGAGAGGACGAGAGAGCACAATAGCTGCCCTGAGAAACGGACGAGCGTGGGCTGCTTCCAAGGCGGCGGTTAAGGGGACAGGCAGCGCCCTGCCGGCCTCTGGAGCAGTGCTGCACAGAGGCTGCGGCCAGCTGCCGCAAGCTCATGGTCCCTGTCGAACCAGCTCTTCCTCGAAGCATTTGTAAAAGCAAACGCACTAGCAAGACTGTGTAAATTCGGTCTACTTAGAGCACTAATGGGGAGGGAAAAAGAACATTTTTTGCTTTCTGAGGTATGGAAACAAACAAAACCACGTTACCAGGCTGAATTTCATCTGCAGAAGCCTAAATTCACGTAATGCTGAATTCCGCAAGAAGACACTCACGCAATCAGAAGGCATATTTATGATATTTAAAACTCTGAATTTAGGTCGTAGGAACTCGATGACAAAACACTTGAGCTGTTATATTAAGCAAAGACTCAGAGGGCTTTTTAGGGTCTACTACAAGAGGCTGTCATCAGCTGCTCCCACTGCCAAAACTGTTGCATTATAGAACAAAGTTTAAGGATCAGTAAGAGTTCAAGCAAGTACCAAGATCAGACCTGCTGGGGAGGGTGCAGGGAAACAGATACACATGCTCCAAGATCTTGTATTACTCTACCATCCTTCCATTCCTTTAAACTGATGTTTATTTTGTGCAACAGAAGCCAAACAAAAAATGCATTCTCCCCATAGAAAAACACTTTTGCTTTCTCTGTAAAGCACAATACTTCCTTATAAAACAATATATTTTACCTTAATAAACCAATATATTTTCATTTGAGTCCAGCTGGGAATTACAAGTTCTGTACAATATGTATCGAGGGAGGATGAAAAGGTAGTCAGGAGAATGTGTGTTGATATGAAGTCTGAAATAAATATTTAATGTTGAATCAACATGCTGAACTGCAAGCACCCAACTAGTACTGTAGCACACCAGACACTAGTCGGATTTCCGTAATTAAAAAGAAAATACTCAGCCACTTTGGCCATTAAGTTCCCTCTTGCATAAGAGGCAACATGGGTATCAGGCCAAGAAAATAACACTCAAAATGTGTGAGGATCAAGGATGGAAAAAGTTACTGTGGTACACAAAGGTATTCAAGTAAGGAAAAAACCTACACTGTAATTAAAGAGCAGATACGCTAGGCTCAAAACACAGGGTGCCCTTATGAGATATTTTAAAATAGAGTAAGAAAATATATTTTGCTCTAGGTCATTCAGGAGTTTTCTTGGTAAATACAAGATGTGAAATTGTTAAGATTAACATTTCCTGGAACACTGTAAATACCTCCTCTGAATCACTGAAATCACTAGAAATTTTAGAGTTCCAAGAACCACACATCATGAAAAATCACAGGCTACTTTCCCAAGGCAGCAACTCACCTAATTTCCCATTGCTGAGTCTTTTTTGCTCCACGTGGCCTTTCAGGGCTCTCACTTTCTTAAGTTTGGCTTCCTGATTCTCAGCAATTTCCTTTAATCGCTTCAGCTTTTCCTGTTCAGCAGCTTGCTGTTGCTGTCGCTGATCTTGCTGTTTCAGGAATTTCAGGCGCTGTTCCTGCAGTGACAGGGACAAGGAATTTCTTGGTGGCTTTTTTTTTTTTTTTTTAAATGAACTTATGCTAAGGTACTGACAGAAAACAGTCTCAAAACTTAAAAACAATTGCCACAGCAGCTCAGATCAGCTTTAGCCCAGTATCGTGACTTCCCAGAGTGTCAAGCGAAGTCTGAGAGAACAGAGCAAACACGTACCGATTCTGTCCCAATACAATCCTCCAGGTACAACCACTCTGTAGTACAAGAACCTACTGAAGCAGAGGTGGTATCCATGTCTAACAGCCCTTGGTAAATTTTTCTTCCATGAAATTGCTCAAAACCCTTTGAAGGCTAAGAAAAATGTTTGGCAAATGTCATGGAGCATGAGCGCTATTTCATTTAATGACTGCCTGGCTCTTGAGTTGCGAGAGCTAATGATGATTATTTCCTCTCTACTTTCTCCATGCTGCTTGTACTTTACAAATCTCTATCATACATCACATTTTAATCAACTGTAAGTCATGCTGGAGAATATTACGTGTTCTTTATAAAGAAGGTATTCCATAAATTATTGATCATTTTCATCGCTCTTTGTACTTTTACTAGTTCTGCTAGAACCTCCTTGAGACGGGGGAATCACTGCACGCCAAAGCTCTGCAAATTTACCATTTCCTGGTAATGATCACATCTATCACAACACAGGACGATTCAAGACACAAGAAAACCTTCACAGTGACCTGCGCCCCATTTATACAACAGACATCATCTCAGTGGAGAGGATCCTTTTGCCTCTCCAAGAGTATAAGAGCAAAATGGCGCACTGTCAGTTTCTATATAGAGATGTCTGTAGTTTAGAGCTGAAAGAAACCACTAGATCACGTACAGAGACTTCCTTTAAATCACCAGCCATTACCCACATCTTCCAGTTCTGGAGATGATAGGTTGTTCCAGCGGTAGGAGAACTCCTAAGACTGTCCCAAGCACCCACTAACAGCCAAGACTACCACTGCTAACATTAGAAACTCAACACTTCCTCCAAAAAAATCACCAGTCATATTTAGAAACAGGGACTCTTGTGTACTTTGAATAAAAAAGGAAGAACAAAAAGTGAGCTTGCCTTCCAGAGAAAACCAGGCAGCACCTACAGTGTATGCGCTAGTTTAGAGTCAATCCCACGCAGGAAAATGTCAAAAAATAGATATTACAGCTCATGTCTAAAAAGAAAGTGCATTTTTCCCCCTCAAAATCTATTTTTAATACTGCATCTGATTTCAGAAGGCAGGAAAGAGACAACGGAAAGCCTCTCTTTGAAAGGGCATCTAGGAAAGTAGGTTTGTTCCAGAGAGGCACGTTAAATGAAATATTCTCCCGGTGGGACACCCACAAGGCTACTCTTCTTCAAACCACAGGCAGCAGACACCTACCTGATGGGTAGCTATCCAGACTCAAACTCATAATTTTTTTTTTTCTTTTTAAATCTTGTATGACTCCCTTTCCAGTAAATATATATAATGTTCCTATTTCTGGTTTCATATATATAGTGACTACAGTGTTATTTATAAGACCAAGGTCTATTACCATCACTTATGAGTGAAACAGATAAAAGTCATGAAAGTTCAGGCTTCTCTTATATTTAACACATCTCAACTGAAGCTGAGAAGAGGGCAACATTCTGCCTTGGCAAATTAATCAGGGCAGAATAGGTATTAACTGTGTTGCTAAACTTCAAGTGAAAACTCTTGGTTGATTGACTGATTTCTTACATTTATAGTTGCACCTTCTTCACACCAGTTCTTACCATAAAACAGAAATAAAGTTTTATTGGCTATTTTGACAAGCCATAGTACCACTTTGCAGGTACTAGAAAGCCATGTTTTGAAGCACTTCCCTGAGATACGATTATTGAAAGCCAAGGGAACCGAACAAGATGCTAAACATAGTGAGAGGGGGGGAAACCCAGCTGACCTCAAAAGGAGAGGGAGACAGGGCTTCTGGCAGAGGCAGAGTAGCAAGACAAGAGCCCCAGAGCAGCCTTCTTCCCCTGCAGAGCACATTCTGAAAGGCATGGGAACTCATCCACCCAGGCAGCCGAGTGCTCTTCAGGATGGGCTCGCATTTAATGATTCTCTGCCAAAAGCAGCATTTTCCATGGTATTTTCAAGAGTAGTGTGTGCGTACCAACAACACTTAAGTCAAATATGAAATCCATGCCACCGTTCTGCAGATGCATTCAGGTATTTTTTTCCCCTAAATGATTCAGGAGCACCCTGTGTGCTTTCATTAGCTTTTCTGTTATCGTTCAGCGAGCATTTTATAAATCACTCTCCTAGTTACTTTTATCACATACATGCCATCTTTTCCAGACAGCTGTCCCAGGAAACCAGGCACACTGAACTCTATCACGAGAAAGCAAGATGTCATTACAGGACAGCATTATGTCCAGAGACAAAAGCGTTGTTCAGTGATCAAACCAGTGAATGGCTGGTCACCACACAGAGCACAAATAGGGCTGGCAGAGCTGCCAGGATGAACGGCAATGTATTAATGCTATATGCTCTATCCTTTTAGTAAGCTATATGGTCACTTCTATCACTGGCATTATTTTAATGTTTTACTACTGGATATTTGCACAGGTTGACTTTCAAATTTAAAGAGAGAGAGCCAAAGAAAGAGAGCCCTCTGTTTATAAGGGGGGGGGGGGGGACNCCTGGCTGTAAACAATCTCATTCCACACTCACCTTGTTAGCCAGCATTTGCTGTTGAGCCTCAATTTGTTGCTGCTGGCGTGATGCCATTTCCTGAAGTTCAGCCAGTGTCATATCCATCCTTGGAGCACTGACCTGTCACAGAAAATCCAAAGCATGCTCAGTCTAGAATTTTTAATTAGGCTGGTGTGCAATTCAACAGAGCTACTGCAGAAAAGTATGCTAAAGGTCTTTAAAAAAATAACAACAACTGAGTATCCAATAAAATAATTAGAAAGAAATGGTATATTTCCATGGTAAAAGAACAAATAGTTGTAAGCTCATACACATGCGTAGCCCAATCCAGCAACACACATAAGCTGACATCTCTTGAAACATTAATACTTCTAGCAAAATCCCAGCAGCATTTTAAAGAGGCGTTTCACAGCCCTTTATAATTAAGCTCAGCATGAATCAGCTTTGACTGACTGAGCCCAGAATGCTCAGTACATGGCAGGATGGATCTGTGGTCGTAGGTGTATTGTTGCAATTCAAAGCACTTCAACGTAAGTTGAAGAAAATGGAAAGTTTAAATATAGTGGGGGAAAAAAAAAACACCACCACCCTCAAAAGGTAGCACTATCTATTATATTAGTTATCTGTTCACATGCCTCCTAAATCTAGATTCAGTCTTATATCTAATAATTATATCTTCTGGAACAAGAATAAATGACAGACAATGGATTCAATGCTGAAACACTAACTGGTCTCAACTTGAAATCTGGAACTAAGGGACCTCTGACACAAAACTGAATGTAAAAATAATCAATGAACTGAAGGAAAACAAGAGAAAATTTTCAATGGGAATAGAAAAGGGAAAGTATACTGAATTTGTATGGGTGATCTGAGAGCAGCAAACACAGATATGGCAGCCAATGGATCTCAGAGACATCTTAAGAACCGAAATCAAGGGTGATAATTGTTAGAGGCTTTGTGTCTGTTTTAGAGCAGTCAATGAGAAATCTCTCCAAAATAGTCTCTTAGTTTCCAGGGTAGGATTTGCACCAGTATCTCAAAGGAAGGGAAGCCTCCATTTTCATTATACTGGCCATTGCATCAAGCACTTACTCCATTCTCTATTCTTCGATCACCAGGCACTTTCACACCATTTCTTTTTAAGGTTGGATCTTGAGACCTTTGTCCAGTCCCTAGATAGAAATACAGGATAGTCAAAGATGGTAAGGTATTTTAGTATTTTTCTTATCCCTCTAGACATAGCATTTAATACAAAAGGAGAAACAGTACAATCATTTTGGTTTAGCATCTGAATATCTGTCCTTCCCATGCTCTTACCACTAAGATAAACTTAACTGATGACACGATATTTTATGGAGAGGCTGCTGTTCAATGTCAACATTTATTTTAAGATAAAAGACTGCATTTGGACCACAATGTCTTAAAACCAGCATCTAGATGTTCTGGTGTGCCTTTGTCAACTGTCTCACAGAGAATATGAGTAACAATAGTTAAAGGTTAGTCACCTATCATGACAGATGCACCATTTAATCTACAGCTGATCAGTTCACATAATAAAGTTTAAAAGCACAAAATTTTTTCTTCCTGGCAGTCACTGACAGTAAAGATGCTACTTAACTAGAATCCTACTTTAATGTGTCCATCAAATTATGTACAAATGGTGTTCAGATGCCAAATACCAAACTCACTCATTTCCCTGTAGGACATACATGTACTACAGGATGAAGCCATCTCTGTTAGCTTCTCTTCCACTTGATACCCATTTCAAGAGCATATTCCTTCAAGACTAACTGCAGAGCTTCCTAACTATTAATTTGCTCTTCCTCAAACATATTGCTTAGCAATGCTGTGGCCAATAAAATGCCAATAATCCTTACACTATGAGCACCCTGGACTTGAAAAATTACATCCTGACAACTGAACTGCACTGTAAGTTCCTTAGTAGATAGAGATGGCACAGCTTTAACTTTTTTATGTACTCATTCTATCATCATTACACATTTCAAACATCAAGATATATTTAGCCGTTTTAACATATGCTGGGTACAATGCCACTTAACACAAATGCACTATTTCCAATACAGAAGAAGATTATCAAGGATGAAAACAGAAGAAGGGAGGAAGAAAAATCCAGTAGATTGATTTAAAGGTAAAAGTCTTAAGGATTCTACTGAAGCAATTAGTATGGGATGCACAGAAAAACCTTGAAAAGCAAAAAGTCATTTTCTTTACAAGTTTCATATTTAGATTTACAATGCATAGATATTACATTCTCAGAGAATTTGACTAGGCAGTTCATTTAATTCTATTCCTGAAACTAATACAAATGTGTAGATTGTGGGAGAAACATCAAAGAACTCTATCTTTTGCCAAGTATGCTAAGTTTATCACCCTGGTAAAGTATTATCCAGGTGAAACATCCTAAGCCTAAATAATAAATTACATTACTGGACAACAGTTTGGTTACTAGATTTAAAAGAAGAGACTATCACAGATCTCCAGATATTTAGCTATGGCTAACATATTTAGCACAGATGCCCTTGGATGCTGTGGTGATGACCAGCTCTAGAAAACCTGCAAAAGTTTCAATTTGGTTTTAATGTCCCCATATCTGGCAGGGGAGGATGAAGTCTTTACTAAAATGAACAAGTTTTCTGTTACTAGCATTCTCTATTCCTAAGAAAATAACAGTCAGACCAAAAAGGCTGCAACACCATACTGACTACCAACACTAATAAATAACATAGGCAAGCCATTTCCTTAACCTTGAGGAATGAAATTAAACGGACAAATGAACCAGCTGAGATCAATACGTACCTGCTTCCCTGCAGGGAGAGCGTTCGTGCCGAAGAAAGAAACGAACCTCACTTCTCTGCATCCCAAAGCGCTGCAAAACATCCAGCATCCGTTCATTATCGGCTATGGCACGTTCTGAAAAGGTAAAAAGCCAGCTGACTATCACATCCCTATGTAGCTTGGGCACATACCAAAACAAAAATATCTGTCCATCGTCTTTCACTTGAACACCTGTTATTACTCAGGTGCAGCGTGTGCACCTAACCCTTGCCCTCACCCAAGGCATTTCTACCTTTCCCTTAGGTGCTGCACCACTCCTTGCTTCCGAAATTAAACCAACCCCTCTGAAAAGCAGATACAGCCCATTAAAAGTCCACCCCCGAAGGGAGAAGCTGAGGCACCATCACAGCCCAAGGGGAAGCAAACAGACAATTTAGAGCTTTCAGCTCTAGTGCCTTAGATTTGTATTTGCAGATCATCTTACCCGCTCACCACCACAGGAAACGTGCTGGCGTACCTTTTGCTGCACTTCTGTGGTACCTCTGACAAACTTGTTTCTCAGTCACTCCCACCCCCTCCTCAAGAGCTTCTCTGCCCCGATTCCTACAGGGACTCATTTACTTCCTATTCCAAGAAGGATTAAGAGAGATGCAAAGATAAACTCTCAAAGAGGAATTCTTCTCATAACGCTTCCTAAGGATTGCAATCAAACGCCCGATTGCAGCCCTTGCATTCAAGCTCAGGCAGAAGCGCTCAATACCCTGAAGAGGCTCCTAGGCAGTAACTCAGCAAGCCATCACAGCTCCTGCCACTGCCAGTGATCTCCTATAGCTCCTGGCAGCCATAGATCTGGCTTGTTCTCTCGGACAGCAAATTTCATGAAGTTCAGATTACATGCGTTTTGAAAGCCCCACCTCTGACAAACCTGGAAAAGGTGAACTATTTTGGATTCACAGCTCAAAGGAAAAAAAGATCAGACAGTGAAAAGCGACTTCAATAAGAATGCGCCATTTTCTTTCAGACAGTTAAGATGAAGTTTCTTTAAAAGTTACATGCACAAGTTCCACTGAATTTCCTTTCCTGCTCTTGTTCCCAAGTTCGGGATTCAGTCACATCTCTAATTTTTAAGCCTTACTCATCGCCTTTTGATATTACAGAAATCCAGTGGGAGTCTACATCTACTGCCTTCATTTACCAGTACTCCTCCTTTTCTGCATTACTGTTCTTCCAAAATTTACACACTTAATAGCTGTGCATTCACAGACAGGATATAATTAGAATTACTTATTGGTTTCTAAATCTTTACATAAAAGCAATTTCTTTTGTTATTCTAGACATTTTACCACACATTTTTACACCTATTTTAAAAGTGATGGCAACTTTGTGGTCAATATATCATAGTAGTCAACTATACATAGTCAGGATACTGTTATAGTATCTTATGACAACATCTGAGACTCATGATCAGGTTGGATCCCATTTGTGCTGGGTGCCAGACAAACAGAAGATATTGTTCCTGGCCTGAGAAATAAGACAAGCAGACCAAGACTGAAATTAAATACCACCACTTTTGCACCAGTTTCATTTTTCCTGACATTGCTTTTGTTGGATGTTTCCTTTCATTATTTAAGCAAGGGGAGAAAAAAAGAAAGAAATCACGGAGTAGTTCATTCATATTCAATGGAGAGTCTGTCAAAGTCACTATCTTAATATGGAATAATCATTTCAGGGGAAAAATCGTTGGTGTTAAGTATAAATGTTTTCAGTTTCATAAGAAGAGGAGCTACTAACATATGTTTTCAGCATGTGAAAAGCTCTTTTCAACATAGAAGTGTTTCTTTAAATGAGAATGCTGCAGCTGTGCTCAAGCAATCTAGGAAGGAAAATTTCTGGAGTCACTGTCAAAAGAGATTAGCTTTACAGAATAAGCAAGTAGGTCACTGTTACAGAAAAAGCAGTCTCTTGGCAGTTACTTGTCTAGACAGCTAAAAAAGCTCTTCATCTGCTAAACCTTAATTCAAGGGAAAAAAAAAAAAAAGGGCAAAACCAAAAAACCAACAGTACCACTGCCAGATTTCCATCTTAAAGAATATACGGCAGGCTTATGAGACAGATTTCTAGCAGCTCGGCAATACTTCAACAGAAATTCTATAATCAAGGGAGATGCCCTTTACACAAGGATTCTGTCAATACCACTCAGTGACTTCAAAGGAAGGTCAAAGAGATTTTCAAATACCAAACAAAACTACATTTGGAAAGCTCAAGAGGAAAGGACAAACAATCAGACTTCATTTTTTTTATTCCCTATCTGTCTGGCAGGGGGGGGAGGAATCTTTATACATGCACACACCTCTTGACTGCTTTTCCACAGTCTGGCCTAACAGAATTCTGGCACTAATAGGAAGATCAAGGAAGTTTGCCCTGATACTCATCAAATTTCAAGCAAAACTGGGAGGACAGGGAGAGTAGTAAACTTGCCCCCTTCAGAGAGCAGAGCGCCTCAAGCGCACTTGCAGCAATCTTTCAAAGTATGCTTAATAAGGTCTGACAATAGAAGCTAAAATTCCTAAGCAAGCATCAGAAAAAGAGAGAGAGAAAAGCGATCTAAGAAGGATCCCAGTAACTGAAGTCTGAGAAGTCATTTTCCAACATAAATCTTTTGTTTCTACCCCAGAAGGTTACCTGCCGTGCACCACGTTTGTTTTAAAATAAAGTTTAATTTGTTCAATGTAAAATGCAAACAAAATAGAAGTCATGGCATAGCTTGGCAAAACAAGATAGCGAACTTTGCTGACATCTAAAATGAGATTACGTAAAAGCTGAAAGTATTTCAGCTCCACAACCCCCAAATCCAAGATATAAACGAAAACATATTTTGCAAATGGTTGCTACTAGATGTTATACAGATGCTTAAGAAAGGATATATTTCATCCAAAACAACATGCATGTACTTCATCCAGTACTCAAGTCTCTTAATGTTATATGATTTGAGACTACTGAATTTTTTTTTTACCAAGTAGAATTTGAAACTGTAGACAGTTTTACACACACACACCAGTGTTTGTATACAGAAGTAAATAATTAGTAAATATGACAGGATCAGTGAAGGGAACAAGAATAATTTGGTTTCTAAAACAATTGTCAAGGTCTTCACTGCATAAATGGGTGATATGTTTTTTGTTTTATGACAATAACCATGCAAGTAATATTTAGATATCTGTTCTCACGGTATCTCATGAAGTTTTTGCTCTTTAGCAGGGCCCCAACTTTGGTAACAACAGGAGAACCCTGTCCCTCACCATCACAACCTGTGCTCTTTAACAGGGTGTTGGGCTAAGACTAACTATAAATTCAGTGGTTTTACCTAAACCTTTATTTTTACTCGTCTTTCACTGTAGACTTTGGTATTGCGTTGATTTAGATAGAGTTGGGCAGAGATGTACAATAAAAAAAACTTTCCTGAAAGATCTCTTTCTATGTTGCATTGGTGATTTTATTTTACTAATCATATATAAAGAAAAGATGCTTTCTTTTCTAAGAAGAAGTAAAAAAAAAATTCTGTTGCATTTTTTTAAACCTAGAAATATCAGAAACATTACATTTCTGTCAGAAGGGGCTAAAAAAAAAAAATCAAGAGACAACTCAGGTATCTCATGCTATTAAACAAATATCCAGCTCACAAAAGACTTCTCTGAACAGGCATGAGGCTGAGCCAACAACAGAGGAAGACAGGAACGTAAGTCCTTGTCATCTGATTCTTTTATAATTTTGTGGAAGCATCTCAAAAAAGTTGGATCAAATATCATTATTTTTCATGACTTAAAATCCTGAAAAGATTCATCTTTTTTATGCTTCTGGATGGCTACTAGTATCTAATGAGTACCAGGAAGACAGGAGATAGCTGAGAGTCCCTTCCCATTGAAGCCATGAAAAGTTAGCCATACTTTAGCTTTTGATTTGCTTGTTGACACGTTCTCCAGTTCCAATGGAGCACTGCAAGTTAGGGAGATTTGAACTTCCAAGACAAAAATCAGCAAGAACAGAGAAAAGGAAAAAAAGAAAAAAAGGGGGGGGGGGGAAGCCACAACCAACCACATATATAAAACCCTCTTCCACGGGCTTAAAAGACAGGACAGGAAACAGTCCAAGGTAGTTTCTATCTCCTCTCTCCCACCCACCTTTAGAGCACTTCAGATTCCTTCCCTCCCAGAAGTAGGATTTGTGTTACCAAACTCAATTAACATTATCAGGAGCAACAAAGGCGTCATCAGAAAAAGGAAGTTCTCCTTTGCCACTGCAGTCAAAAATGGCTACGGGGTTGAGGAGAAGATTCTATCTGTGTCGTAGAACTACTGATACTTATTACTTCAAAAACCTCACACAGATCACTGGGATCCCACTGTGGGGAGAAGAAGAAAGAGAAAACAACTCCCCCACAACCTTCAGAGGCTCGTTTGAGTCAGAGGAGGGCTGCACGCACACACACAATAACATCTGCATGCTTGATTCCCCTTCTTTTGCTTTTAACCTGGTTTTGCACGTGCGCACCTTTTTGCAGATGCGCTATCATACAGCAGGTCTGACAGAGAGATTAACAAAACAGCAAGGCAGAAACCCTCTGGGACAGGGCCACGTCTGTGCGCTACCTTATTAGAAGTGGCGAATGCCCAGTAACTTGGTGAGTGTAACCTACCCGAGCCACACCACACTTCAGCCAGGTGGCACTCGCTCTCACCAGGCTCCTTGCACAGCTCCACCACATCTCTGCAGGTTGTTTCGGGGGTGACTGGCACCTCAGTGAAGTGCTGCTCATTGTTGCTGAGGTACACTGTCAGAAACATCTGGAAAAGACAAAGGCAACAGCACAGGGTTACTTTACAGCACAAAGCCAGACTGCACATCGGAGTCACAACCCTCTCATTAAATGCATTATTTTCAACATAATACTACTGTTCATTATCAACTACTCTGCACACCAAATTTCAAAACAAAACCATATTTCCTTTTAAAATACGAGCAAGTGAGACACTACAGAATTAATTCTCTGCTCAACTAAATTACATTGCTGGAGGATTGTTTGGTTTAAAATCTGGACCTACTGCTCCTTCCTTCTCTCTCAAGGTGACGTGTCAGAACTCCTCCCACCTTACTATACGTATATACTACATCCATTTGACACAACAGGAGAAACAGTCATCTAGAGTTCAGAAATATTTTTTATAGTGAAAAACAATGGCGATTACATGTGTAAAAAAACAGACCAGAGCTTACTACATAGGCAGTGAAGTGGAAACATAATTTGCATTCCCCTAACATGTTTCATCGAAAGGTTTCTTAGAAACACAAGTCGACTTGCTATGCCCTTAGTCTCAGCCTGAATACAAGGTCCCCCCACAAAACGCCATCCACAGGAAAGCAAGGATATTTTACTTGGCTTCCTCTTCACAGCTGTAGAAGGATCCTTGATCTTTGGTTATTATTCTGTATAAACACACCACACAGCTAGATGTTATTCTTGCTCATGTCTTTCCTGCCATGACTAGAAAACCAGCATTTTAAAAATTAGTTGCCTTATTTGATAGAAAATATTGATGATTACTGCCTCTGAACATCACCTCGCTGTAGGCTATTAATATTAAACTGCTATGAAAGTTTAGCTGCTAGCTAAAAATTAGTGTCAATTCTCTTCTGAGACCTATTCTCAACTTCAGTATCAGCTGGCTGCTAGTCGCATGACTTCCAGCAACACAAAAAATCAGTCAAATGTCTCCAGAAAGCAATTACTCCACTAAGCATTTCAAGCAATAGAAACCTTATCAATAGGCTACACAATTCAGTCTTTTTCATACAGCTGGAAAAGCTGTTTTTGCAGGAAAAGACACAAATCCTTGCCTGTCCCCGTTTTTAGAGAGTAAAAGGGGTATACATCCTTACGAACAACAGTTTGAAGGTCAAAAAAGAAAAAAAGAAAAACAAAAATCAAACAAGGAAAAACAGAGGTATAAATATCCTTCTAAATTAAAAAGAAAAAAAAAACATACAAACAAAAAACACCCCCCAAAAAAACCCAACCAAACAAACAAAACCCCAAACACATTACTACAAGCATTATTTCTGTGATTTTGTGTGAATACTCTGGAATGAGTATTTTTGATGCTACTGTAAAGTGAATTTAGCCTCATCCTCTTCACAGTTTTAGGAAACCCCTCTTGGGGATTCTCCTGGAATATAACCATGCACATGCACATCCCTGATGTCTCCAAAGCCTTTCCAGGGCTCTTTTTTGAGTACCAAGATCCCCTCCAGCCCATGACAGAAGCTGCCTTTATTCTTTTAAAAACTTCTACGAAAACACTCCACACTGGGCACATCTTGTTATAGAGAGTGTAAGTATTTGTCCCGCTTGTGGCAGTATAAACACTTGCTAATAGTATTTCGGGCCCTGGCACTGCACCAGATTTAGCACCAAAAGCACGCAGAGTTTTTGATCTCTGGTTTTGCTCAGCTCCTCAAGACAACAGTTTCTGATAAATTCCTAAAGACCTGCTATAAATATTCACCGGGCGGAAAAAAGCCTGCTGAAAGAGAGCTCAAAACTGCCTGTAATCCTTAGGAAAGTGTTTAGATCGCCCAATCTTGTCACATTGTGGCAAAAAAAAAAAAAACAAACAAACACTTGGAGCTTGTAAGGAGAGGAATTAGGAGAGAGAATGTGGAAAATGCAAAGGCAGCAACAAAATTCCAGTTACTGACCGACAGAAGCCGGTGAATCCCGTGGAGGACAGGCAGGCAGATGGAGTGGGACACCCAGCACTTGAGGATTTTAGCTTGGATCAGGGCTGCTGCTCACTCCACAGTTCTGCTCTTGGAGGGGAGCATCCCGCCTGCCAGCCGAGGTCACAGCTGCTCACCCACGGGCGGCAGGGAATTTATTTTAACGTGGCTCCCTCTCCGGTATGCTTTGTGTGGGCCAGAGCTGCGTGGCAGGCAGTCAGGTAGGATCAGCTTACCACATACACTTATTATATAGTGAAGACGGGTACAACCATTGTGCTGTTTACAGCATAGCACGCTGAAGTACTGACCTAAATTAAGAGACAAAGCTTTCCAAGCAGTAACTCTGATACTCAGCTTTAATCTTTTGTCATTGAACATGCTATCTTTTAGATACAGTGTTTCTAGAGGAGGCCGACAGTGAGGGATGCCATGTGCAACCACGTAAGAATACCACAATCAAAAATTGTGGCAGAAAAGTATAAAATAAAAAAAAGAGGCTCCCAAATAACTCTAGAGCTATATAGCTATGTAAAACACATCACCACTTTGCATTAATGCTGTATAAATTTGTATTCAGAACAACATTAAATCGCACAGGCTGTGTATCTGCAGTAACATTTGTTAGTTTTAAAAGATTAGCTCATAGATGGAATTAAAAGAAAGTTATAAAAACCATGGTATTATACACAAAGCAGACCTAATCTGACCCTAGCAGGGCTGTTCACTCTTCAGTGTGCCTGTTTATATCCAGTTGTTAATCCTTAGGATTTACCAATACAGACAACTATGGAGGAAGGATCACGAGTTGCCATTTCTATCCACAGTGCTCAGGATAATTACTAATACATTAAGCCAAGAGCACTCAAACCTGGCGTGTGGGGGCCATTTCTGAGACCCAGGAGTGTCTGCATTACCTCTATCCCACATATTCTAGGAACTGAGGGGAAAAAAAAGCAACCAAACTCTGCAAATTCCCTAAAAACATACCTCAAAGTCTTAGGCATCTAAAGCAACTAAAAGGCTACAAAATTGACATGACCTTCACAGTTACCTCATCGCACTTCCCTTTAGCTCCTGGGACAATGCTGAGATGATTCAGAAGTCCTCTAAGTAGTTGTGTCCCCCCCCTCTCCCACCCAAATGGCTGTAACATTTATCACCTTGCAGGGGAGAGGCAAGGAGCTAGCCCTGCCTGTGTATCTGCGAGGTCTTCTGGGGTACCCTGCTCCCCTCCTGGCGGCATCAGAGCCTAGGGCAAGCACTAAGCAGAGTGTATCCATCACAGAGATGTCTCTCTCCCCAGAGAGGGCTGGAAAATGTCAAGAAACTGGTGTGAACTGAAAGCCTGCTATGGCTTCTCGGCGCTGCTCGTAACCCTTGGTGGCTGCTGTGGCTTGCACCACCTCACATTGGGATGCCAAGAAATCACTCTTCCCCTGGGAACGGTTCAAATGCAACATTCATTAACCACCCTACCAGCTAGTTATATTGCCATTTGATCACTGTGAGGCAGCGAAAAACAAAGGAAACAAGAATACTCTCATGACGCCTTGTTCACAAGTTTCAATCCTGTAGATTGCACCAAGCTAGAGCACAAAGAAGTCTTTTGCTCTTCCCTGAAACTGAAGATATTAAGACAGTTACGTGTAGGCATCCAGGAATTAAGACAGAAGGATAAAAGAAAAAACAACATGCAAAAAAAATCAGTGTCAAGCTAGGCATAAATACAAGACTTGGTAAAAAAAGAAGAAAAAAAAGGAAGACAAATCTCAGTCAGACCTTGCACTTCTTTTAAAGATAGCATCCAGGCAAATACTGAAGTATCTGACAATTCGATATAGCCTTGGATCAGGGGTTTTTCTCCTCTTAAACATTTAAGGATTGAGTTTTAGGAATGCCCAGTATACAGGCTGAGCACTTTTAAACAGGAGTCGGGTCCCTAACTAAGTTCCAAACTAAAGATTTCCCCCTCATTCCCCAGCCCACCCCTGAGACATACTCACTGTTTATAGGTACTGAAAAGCTTTAAAATGTAAAAGCATTCCAGTACTGTGGCATACTTGCAAGAAACCAGAGATGTGTTGTGTACCTACTGAAGCAGTTCCTTTTAAAAAAAAATCACATCACAGATTTCAGCTGACTCTGCTACAGCTTAGAAAATAAAAGTTTGCAGTTATGGAGACACCAAATGAAGCAGTTCGATCGGATGCACCAAGGGCATCAAAGGGATGACCAAGGACACATGAGCTAAAGCAAAAGATAGTTTTTGCAAGGAATGACTGCTACATATGACTTACAAACAACTGAACGGCAAAGTACAGTACCAAACATAAGGGAGGACTTTGTGTCTCAAAAAGCCTGCCACCTAAGACAGAAATCTAAGAAAATCCAAAAATTGGTATGAATTACAACTTTGAGTCCTCTCAGCATGAAATATATAATTTTGTTCCAACCCATATTATTTACGCATCACCTCCAACTACAGCCACTAAGTCTGGACTGTAACACGCCCAGGAGCAGCAACCAAAGCCAAAAAAAAAAAAACCACACTAAAAAAACCCAAACAAAAACACCAACCAAACATGAGGAAGAAGAGGGCATCAATTAAAGCAAGTCACACCCCACTTTATAATCCTCCAACTCTCTTCTGCACGTCAGTCCCAAATAGCCTTACATTTGCCCACAAATCTGACCCATTTGTTAAGCTCATCAACAGGATCATTTCGTACAATTGCACTGATATTAAATATGACATAACAGGTCTCAACATCTGCAAATAAGTTTTCAACTAAAAGTCAAATATTTAAGAATGGCTAGCTCTACAAAAGTGCTAGGCTATAACCACACCACATTTTGGCTCCTGCTTTGTCATATTTAAAAAAAAAAAAAAAAAAAAAAAAAAAAAACACACCACCAAAAAACAGTTTCCAAACCTGTTCGGAATACAAACCTGAGGAAACACGTGCCTTACAATTTACATCCATCCAACAAGATATCGTTTCATATCAAAGACCTCATATCAATCTTCTCCTGAGATCAGAAGACCTCAATTATTGATTAAAGGGGGAAGAAATAGAATTCCAATTTACTTCTCAGCTTTGGTGGCATTTCTGTAAGGATCAGACTTCTTTCTCCTTACTTATTATAAAACTGATATTCACACATCTTGGGTATTAAAAGGCTGTTAAATTGGACATTTTCTAATATACTAACACTATTCAATTATTCAGGATGCGAGTATTCAGGGGAAAACTCCATTATCATGCATGATGCAAATTAAAACACGAGGACTTCATTAATTCCCAAAACTACCTGAGTTTAAAGGATGAACATACTTTTTCCCTCCCAACAGTTTCTAGTGATATATCTAATTCAGATCATAAAATTTCAACAATGGACAACAATCTTCCAGGGCAAAACTCAGTCCCTTATAAAATATTCAAGTAAAGAATTTATTAAAAAAAAAAACAAACCACTAACTTAACCCTGGCTTTCACTATTTGCTGAATTCCTAACTTTATGCAGTCTTCCTGCACAGTGTGTAGTATACAATACAAACTGTGTCATCTATTCACATAGTATTTTTCATCTTCAAAGCATCTTATGACCAGGAAGTCATGACACAAGCAAGCTGTTTCCTACTTTACAGGCAGGGAAACTGAGGCATACAACAAGGCAGAGACAGAGACAAGAACATTATTTGGTAGCCAAACAAGCACACTGCCTCTAGAAATCATGATTCATTTCATTACCTTGCATTAGAGCTAATAATGTAATTCTGTACCACATTCCATATTCTCTGCATTTTAGACCAAAACCTAATACCCTTGAACCACACAATACAAGTGTTGGGGGGTTTTATATTTCCATAACACAGCTAAGTAATGGTCTTAGCTTGTACAACAAATTTTCTTAGCTCTCATTTTTAAGGAGGCATTAAAACTCACTGTTAAGATTGACAATACAATGCTTTGCAGTAATATTCTCTCTATTGTTATCCGAGTTATACCTATCATATTACACTGCAAATGTTTCAACACAGGCAATATATCTTCCTACAAACACGGAAGCATGTACACCTGATGTGCTGTACGAACAAGCTTCCAAAAAGGAGATCACAGAATGCCCTTCAATGACTTTTCTACACAGTGTGGTTACACAGCAGCAATATACATCAATACAGAAAATATATTTCACAAGTACGTGAAATAGCTTTTTATAAATACTGCGTAGGATGGAAAATAATTACAACAATATAATTTACATCGTGAACTAAAACTGTTTTTAGAAGTTCATTTTAGTTAGCTGAAAAACTAGCAACATAAAATTTTTAGAATACATTAACTATTAACTTTCAAGTACAGATGACGGAAATGAGAAACAACTGCTTCCACCCACAAACCTGATACCCACAGTCTTAACCACAAATGAGCCTTTCCTGATAAATATAAAATCCCTCCAAACAAAGAGTTTTAAGTGGAAGTCTTGCATCTTACCTAGTGGGAACACTGATGCTGCACCTTCCCAGATAACCGCAAAGAAATCAGCTGCTAAAACAGGTATTTTTGCTGACTTCATGCAACTTTCTAAACAACAGAAGACAGCCTGCACAACAGCACATTTTCCTGTTCTGATAAGCAGCATTCTGAGCTGGGTGCATAGTCACAGCTCTCCATTTAATGCGAAGTACATCTCAATAATAAAGTAATTCAGAGACTCTTTTGCATCAAGTTCCTCAGAACCCTAAAACACTCCTTCAGCAGGCAACATGCTCATTTATTGTACCTGAAGATTAAGGTAAGCAAAAGATTAAGGTAAGCAAAGATTATAATAGACTTACTAGAAGACAAACACGCGGGATGATTGCTATCCCAGATCCTTTTCATATTCAGCTGTTCAATAAAGCTAGGTTCAACAGAAATGCAGAGTAAAGTTTAATATTTGCCTACAGTCACACCCAAATGCATGGAGTTAGGTTCTTGCCGTCTCACCCGTCGCACACACTACTCCGTTTATATTCTACTGGCTTTTGGCCATAAA
>VYZW01031678.1:86511-104109 GCA_013401315.1 Balaeniceps rex
GGGGCCGGGCCGCCTCCTACCCCCCGCCGCACCGGTGGGGGTGCCCGGCGCCGGGGAGCCACCGCTCCGGTCCGGTCCGCGCCTGGCCGCGGCCGACCGGGGGCTCAACTTCCACGGCCAGTGCGGCGGGGGTCAGCCCTGCCGGGGCCCGGGCCGGGTCCGGGACTCCGCGTGAGCCCCCGCGGGTCACCCCCCCTCGCACATCCCTCCGAAACACGCCGGCCCGCGGGCCTCGCCGAGGGCAGGGGCGCGCACAGCACCGGTCCCTCCCCGAGGGAGCCTCCCTGGGTCGGCAACGGGGAAGCGTGGGTGGGAGGCGACTGGCCAAGGTCAGGCTCCGACACTGGAGCCTCCCCCAGTCTCATCCGCGAGTCCCTGCCTTCCCTGCCGCCTCAGGCAGCTGGTCCTACCGAAAATCTCCTTTTACTCTTCCTGTACGCCGCCAGTTTAGCATCCCTGCTCAAAGTACGTTTTACTTTTTTCGCTATTTTTAGTTGGACCTGGCCGTCGAGCTACACTGGCCAAGTCAAACCTCGCAGAACAACATCGAGGTGCCAAAACATTAGAGACTCATATTGAGGTTGCACTGTCCCCCCAAAAAAACAAACAAACAAAAAAAAACCACCAACCCCACAAATCTTTTAGACCCACTTAAAAGGGGGAAAAAAAAAGTTTTCCCTTCCCTGCACCAGAGTGCGGGATACCCATTTCAAACCCAGGTACTTTGCTAACAGCACTTCAAAAGCTCAAGGAAGGCTTGGGAGGAAAGTATGCTAAATCAGCACCGTTACGGGGCTCGCTCTCTGCAGCAAAACCAGCTCCATCTGTTTTTCCTACTCGTATTAAAATCTTCCCAGTAATTAAAAAGGGTAAAAGGGAAGAGGATTAGAAGTTCCCAGATGAAGGGAGAACAAAACTCAGACCTAATTTGTATATAAACATCTCTTTTTTTCTAAAGCAGTAAAGAAACTTTAACAGCGCTGCTTAAAACCCAGGGAACTCCTATGCAATGATCAAGTATTGTTTAATAGAAGGCTGCTGCAGCTGGGGGCGGGGGACGGACGGGACTAAAAAAAAGACCAAAAAGCTATTTTTGTAGTTGTCTAATTACAGCAAATAAAAACAAAAGACACTTTTTTGCTACAAAAATAAAGCAGTGTTTAAAACGTGTCCCAGAAGTGTCTCGCAGCTGTTTGAAACCCGCTGTACAAAGTCTCCCCGACCCCGGCTCACACCTCCGGGAGCGCTTCGGTTTCGGAAGAACAACCTGCAGGGGTGGCGGGGACCGGGCCGGGGGCCCAGCCCGGCCGTTTCCCCACGGCCGTGACCGGCTTTAACTTCCCGCTCCCCTGTATTTTTTCTTCCAAGCGAGGCGGCGTGAGCCGTGGCGCAGCCCGAAGCCGCCCTCCCGCGGTGCGGGGCCCCACGCTGCCGGAGGCCGCTCCCGCCTCCCTCCCCGCGGACCTCTCCCCCCCCCGGCCCCGGCCGGTCCCCGCTTCGCCTCCCGGACGACCAATGAGAAGGCGCGCCGGCAGCATGACATCACCTCTTCCGACGCCTATTGGGCACCTGGCGAAAACAGCGCACCGTCTCCCGGCAACACCGTGGCGTCACGGCACGGCACCGCCCCGTAACCCTTGGCGCCCCGCGGCCCTCCGCCGGCGGAGCCGCGGCTGCCCCCGGCCGCCTCCCGGCCCTGCGGGCAGCGGCTCTCGTGGGGCAAACCCGCGCTTCCGAGCAGCACCAGCCGCCGCCGGTTTGCCTCTACGCGGTGGTTTGACTTTAAGGACCGGAAACAGCCACGCTAAACCATGAGCACAGCCCAGCACCGCTGCTCCCGCAGGCGTGCTCCTGAAACGCTGCGTGTGCATTACCAGTAGAATACAGACTGTAAAGATGTGGTGGGCTGGCCCTGGCTGGATGCCAAGTGCCCCCCAAAGCCACTCTGTCACTCCCCTTCTCAACTGGACAGGGGAGAGAAAATACAACGAAAAGCTTGTGGGTCGAGACAAGGACAGGGAGACCACCCAGCAATTACAGAATCACAGAATCATTAAGGCTGGAAAAGACCTCTAAGATCATCTAGTCCAACCGTCAACCCAACACCACCATGCCTACTAAACCATGTCCCAAATTACTGTCACGGGCAAAACAGACTCGACTTGGGGAAAATCAGGTTAATTTATTACCAATCAAAACTGAGTAGGGTAATGAAAAATAAACCCAAATCTTAAAAACACCTTCCCCCCACCCCTCCCTTCTTCCCCGACTCAACTTCATTCCCGATTTTCTCTCCCTACCCCCCCCCGCCCCCCGAGCGGCGCAGGGGGACAGGGAACGAGGGCTGCAGTCAGTT
The DNA here is from genome assembly GCA_013401315.1 of Balaeniceps rex. Lineage (NCBI taxonomy): Eukaryota > Metazoa > Chordata > Aves > Pelecaniformes > Balaenicipitidae > Balaeniceps > Balaeniceps rex. The sequence continues at coordinate 88,868 of VYZW01031678.1, forward strand.
CATCACACGTTGTCTCTGCCGCTCCTTCCTCCTCGGGGGGAGGACTCCTCACACTCTTCCCGTGCTCCAGCATGGGGTCCCTCCCACAGGAGACAGTCCTCCACAAACTTCTCTAACATGAGTCCTTCCCACGGGCTGCAGTTCTTCATGAACTACTCCAGCATGGGTCCCTTCCACGAGGTGCAGTCCTTCAGGAGCAGACTGCTCCAGGGTGGGTCCCCCACGGGGTCACAGGTCCTGCCAGCAAACCTGCTCCAGCATGGGCTCCTCTCTCTCCACGGGTCCACAGGTCCTGCCAGGATCCTGCTCCAGCACGGGCTTCCCACGGGGTCACAGCCTCCTTCGGGCATCCGCCTGCTCCAGCGGGGGGTCCTCCACGGGCTGCAGGTGGATATCTGCTCCACCATGGACCCCCGTGGGCTGCAGCGGGACAGCCTGCCTCAGCATGGTCTTCACCATGGGCTGCAGGGGAGTCTCTGCTCTGGCTCCTGGAGCACCTCCTCCCCCTCCTTCTTCACTGACCTTGGTGTCTGCAGAGTCGTTCCTCTCACATATCCTCACTCCAGCTGCAGTTTGTGTCCTGGTGGGTTTTTTTTCCCCCTTCTTAAATATGTTATCCCAGAGGCGCTACCACCGTGGCTCATGGGCTCAGCCTTGGCCAGTGGTGGGTCCATCTTGGAGCTGGCTGGCATTGGCTCTATCGGACATAGGGGAAGCTTCTAGCAGCTTCTCTCCCTGTAGCCCCCTGCTACCAAAACCTTGCCATGTAAACCCTATACTAAAGACCAGCTCTTTCTCATGGCCCTGATTCACATGTGGCTCGCTTCTCCACTGCCCGGACATATTGGTCAACCTACTCACAGAAGGTTTGTAATTCCAGTTTTCATTTGGTGGTGTTTTTTTTTTTTCACCCAGACTTTGAATTTATTTTACAAGATAAAAATGTTACAGGCCAAAACACGTGGCAACAGAGAACCAAAATTCTCCTGCAAATTTCTGTTGAATTTTTAGGAGCATCTAGCTGGTAAGGGATAAAATAAGGGGTATGATCTTTTAATGTATGCCCCAAATATAGGTTTAAATTATTTCTAGTAATAATTAGACTAATAATTTCTAAGTCTGTAAAATAAACCTGGAAATGCTTAGATAAAAAAATCAACTAGAAAAGAGGTTTCAGATGCACGTATGTGCGTGGTATCTATATTTTGCTAGTGCATGCCTCTTGCAGGTCAATCCACAGAAGTCTCTGTTGGCAAAACTTCTAATTTTTACATCTTCCACACAAAACTACAACCCCATCCCTGCTAAGGAAATGAAGCTTCAAGGGGTGCACCTATTTTTTTCCAGTTTTTGTCCAGGCTGTGTGACTCATACACTGTGATGGAGGCTCTCAGTGCCATCTGGCCACGCACTTTAGATCACAGCTTCATTCCAAGAGAGGAGACAACACTCGCCAGGTTTGCAGATAAAGCAGGGTCAAAACCGCTTGCATGTGTGCATACCTCAACAGCATTTCTCATCTTCCCTACGGACTTCTTACTTTCCCTACAGCATCCCACATTTCTGTCTCTTACAGCAATTCAGACATGATTTCACTAGATAAGCATGACATGAATTCCCCACAACTGGTTATTAATTACAGGACAGATTTTTTGTCTTATGAGCAAGGAGTAGATGGTTCCCCCCACAGCGGGAAGAAATACGTGAGGGTTTCTGACCGCGGGTTCAACCTCCAGAGTGTCAACGGTTGGAGGTAACTGAGTCACGCACAGGAGAATTGGCAAGGGGCAACAGTTCTCAGTCCTGCATATGCAGGGCTATCACAAAAAGGAAGAGAAGACGAGATCTGCAGGATCTGGAGCCAACGGCACAGACAGCTGAAACTCTGCAGCTCTTCCCTGGTTCCCACTACTCTTGGCGGCCTGTCCGGAGCATGCTGCAGTTGACTAAGACCACATGCAGTTCCTTAGAAGCAGTCACAGCAAGGGGCTGGGGGAAGTTAATACTCATGGAATTGCTTGAAAAGCATCCAAGAAAAGGAAAAAAAAAAAAAATCACCAAACAAAACTGTAGCAGAATCATTCTTCTTCTCTCCACGAGAGATCTACTTATCTGAACCACAGAAACTTGCAGTAGCAGAAAGACATTACAGACAAGAGTGGTAACGATAGTCAGTAGAAATCAATAGCATCATCTTTTCTTGCCATTAGTCTTGTTATACAATGGGATGGGGGGGTGGGGGGCTGGGAAGACACTGCTGCATTTCGTGCCTTCAGCACACTACTTAAAACTCCGAAAATTCAGTTAATACCTTCAGTGCTGTATCTAAGCAATTTTAACAGTAACTTCTCATCCTTTTCTCTATTAGCCAGCCTAAAACTGTCTCCAGACCAGTCAAGTCTTCTTTTACAGTCCTGACACAATTAGGAGGATTATCAGGCAACAGACATCAGGCAACGTCTCTTTTGCAATACCTTGTAATAATTAAAAAAAAAGCTGTACCTGCCAGTCGTTTATATTTTAATAACCCCTTTAATTCTTCAGCAAAAAGATGGTGAGCCTGATTCTTAGACTGTTTCTAAGACAGTAATTTCAGTTTGTCAGAAATCAACACAACAGCATCAGTGTAAGAGGAGTAGGAGGCCGACTGGTTTAGATCTGCTGTCCAGTGCCACCTACTGTTAAAACTCCACCGAGTCAAACCTCTGAGCTCTAGTTTCTGAGGGATATGGCTTAAAAGTGCAGAAAGAAGGGAAAGCTTTGGAACTGAGATTGCTGGGGAGAGGAAAAAAAAAAAAAAAGAAGGGAACATGCCAAGAGAATTGCTCACCAGGCTGGGGCACAGGACAGCAGCTTCACAAGTTTGGATTCTTTCCAGCAATGTTGAACTTCTGGCACCTAATTTAACACAGCTAGTCTCCAACTCAAGATAAGGCTTTCCCAGACAGTGATTCAAAGCAGAGGCCTCAACTAGTCAGCGTTGTCAAATTTCCTCACGAAGAACAAAAGTAGCTATGGGAAAGAAAACAGATGGGTTTATACCTTCAGCACCTTCATACAGTTCCGTTAATGCACCAGCTGTTCTCCAGTGGTTGTTAAATTAACTGTCACTATTTAATGTTGCATTTTTAGTATTTAATTTGTTTTAAAATGTCAGATCACAGACCTTGCAGTGGAAACAATTTTGGGGAAAATGTGCAGCAATGACTGAGGCTACCTCCCAGATGGAAAAAAGAAGTTCACTAGTTCCAAAGTCTGCAGCTGAGATTCATGAAATCCTTAAAGGAATCTGCTAACCACACCAGCAAGGACATCCCACGTTATCCCAGTGGCTGCTTTGGAAGCAAAAGCTTTTGCTCTATACCGCATTCAAAAGACTACATCGAGAAGCATTTAGCAGATGTAAATTTTAAATTAAGACACAGTGGCTTGCCAAACTTCTGTCAAGTCCAATTCTTTAAGTGTAAAGGTTTTCCTAGGCATTGAGGAGTGCTATAATAGACATACCTTCCTCCTGGTGATAAGCTACTGCTTTCTAAAACGTCTGAGTCTGGCAACTGAAATGACTCTCTTCAGCTGTAATCCCCTTCAGGGAATTTATCACATCAGTGCACGCTTAATGAACAACATCACCAGGCCCCTACTTGAATGGTGTGTGTTTTCTTGAAAGGTATGTTTTGTTGTCAGATGAAGTCCATTTTGGTTGTGAAGTATACGTCCTTATTCACACACAGGTGATACTAATTTAAAATCTAAACAAAAAATTTATTTGGTGACATTCCTGTGCCACAGCTCAAACAAAAACTAAATTTGCTAACATGAGGAACAGCTGAGTTATATTTACCTCACTCACAGGCATGAGAGCCAGTCTCTTGCCTTGTGAAAGCATTTATTTCTGTACAAAGCAAATATAATCTTCATTGGTCACTGTATATATGAAGTGGTAACACATGTAAGCAACTACATGAGACCACAGAGGTTCAGGTCCAGACTCTGTAACCTTAAAGTTAATTAAAATATATTTCTTGCTTAACTTGCATCCTCTCTGTAAACTAATCCTGTTATCTAAATTGTAAGTCACACGTGCACCCACTGTGCAAAGTACATACTCAGTCACATTGCTCAGTAAGCTAATCATTATACGGAGCCAGCAGCACCCAGAAGCCAGCAGCACTCAGAAACTACTTTAGAAATTTGCATCAATTTTGCTGTAACTTATTCAGCTCTTAAGCTGATAATTTAACAACAGTTTCAAAGGGTGATTCTATAAAAGTAGAAAGTGGCATTAATACTACTGTACACAAGCATCACTCACAGTAAACAAAAGTCTTCCATTTATTCCAGATCAACCAGGAATTATTTAACTTCAGTAAACTAAAGCTTCTCCAACTTCTCAAGTTACTTGCTAGAAGAAAATTCTAATTTCCTCACTCAAAATTCTTTTCCATGTAATTTAAATTCAGATTTTTTTTCCACAGGTAATTTAACAACCAGACAGCTAAAGCAAGTCTGCACTGTGTCTTAAAGAGAGGAAAAATAAACTTCCTCTTCTATTAGTCCCCAGCATATTTGAACAAAATGTAGGTTGGCACAAATTAGTGTTTTGTATGCATCATACACAGCTGCCGTTCTTCTCAATAACTAAATTACATTCACTAGACTCACTCTGGATCCCTGTCAATTTATCTCAGCACCAATCCTGACAGAAGACTCTCTGTAACAAAACATCTGTTTAAGGCAATTACAGCAATGTGAGAAAGCCATATCTGTCTGCAGCCACTCCTCCAGCCCCATAAGGGAGCTGATCAGTGAGGAAGAACAGGGAAGGAACTAAAAAATATGCTCATTAAGCACATATATATTCATCTGTTGCAAACAGGAATTCCGTGATCAAAATCCCATTCCTTACCAGAAACCTTAAGACTGATTGGCCACACAGTGATGCTGAACATTCATCCCAGCTATATGTTTAAAGAATGTGGAGAGTTAAATTAACAACACTACCATTTTACTGTTGCCTCGTCCCTATTTCTCAGCTGCCAAGAAGCCAGCCTTAGTTCATCCTAGCAGTCCCTCTGGAGTCAAGAGAGAATGAAACCAGATGATTTCAGAAAATACAAAATTATTTCAAGATCAGCCCCCCTCGCCCCACTGCAATTTCTTTTTTGTAAAGTGACTGCAGGATTGAGCAGACCACATCTTTGTTAATGTGTTCTCCTGGTCAATTTATGTACTTTTTTTCCACGTTCTCACACAGAGCTATAGTCCCGTGCCTCAGCAAATCAAACTCTGCTTTAGATAACCCTGGCAGACACAGGTACGTGGTCTATAAACAACAAAAGACACTTTGGAAGCTGTCTTTTTCTTATACCTCAACATTATTGGTGCAGTTTGTCATGCCAGTGATGTTTCACTGAGCTGAACTGATCAGACACAGAAAGACATTACTGATGTCTTCACTGAATTATCTTTATCACAGTGTAAATATGCAGTAATATACTAAAATAAAAAGAATTCCTTGGAACTTACACCAAAACTGAGCCCCTCCTAATGGTGGAAAGTCATTCTTCGTCCTTGGGCTTGCAAACATCCTACAAGAAAATAATACACAGAATCAGCAAAAGCCATGTAATCTAATTGAAACCTCCTTTTTGTTTATATAAGCTATTTCACTGAGCTTACTTCTGAGTACAGCTGTGTGAGTATATGTAACCTGACCAAGATAACACACTATCCAGTACCTGATTCTGCAGCCGTCTTTCACAGAAAGTATTTTGACTCCAAGAAAATAGAAAGGTTATTTGTTTGAACCCTTGTCCTTTTTATCCCCCAAGTACATCAGTTTACCTAATTAATATATTACATGTCTACAAACCCCAACTTTCTTGTGGATTTGAAAATACTTTAGTTAAATCTTTTCTTGAAATTTAAAATAGAAAAACATATTTAATGAAAGCTTGACTCTGCAACATGCCTAGCCTACAAGTACTACTCAAGATTTTAGTCTGGTCTCCATACTTTTAGCTGAGAATCTCCTTTTGCTTCCACCTCTCATTTCCCAGGCAGCATCACGTTCTTCTGCCTCTCAACTTCAGCTTATGATTACTATCAGATACTTAATGTACAGTATTACAAATAAATTACGAGGTAGATGTAGATTTTAGAGGCGGTTTCTCAACCAGCTTTTTAGGCAACACGTAGCACTACTGGGCCCAAAACTGGTTAAGCTACAAAGGATCCATTTAAATATTTATATTGATTTAATTAAACTGGGATTACATTCATATCTGAAGCTATAACTCCACGTGACAATAAATATTAAGCTATCTATTATTGGATCAAAAGTCTCAGTTGCGAAACATGAATCTGTGCAAATTTACACTCCTGTCTACATTTGTTAAGAACATTTTAAAAGGAAATTTTAATACGGCTTTTTTTTCCCCAGTTCTTCTGTAATGCCTCTCTAAACAAGACCTTTGAGCAAGCTGGAGGTGATTCACAGGGATGAGAGTGCAGACTCTCTGTGGATCTCCCCCAGCTTGCTTACAGGTCTCTCCTCCTTTTCTGGCTCAAAAGTCACAGTCCCTGGATATGCCCAGATGTAACTGTTCTCCAAAAACCAGCAAAACCAGGCCATGTGTATTGTCTGGATCTGGCCTTGCACCAAACTTCTGCATTAGATTTAGCCTTAGATTTTACTTCTCCTCAATGTCCAGCAGCCTGAATCGAAATACAGCTGTGTGAATATACCAGACTTCTTTCAAATTTAGCACCTCTAAAAAAACCCTTAACATCCATAAAGTGAGCAAACCACCGCTGCCCCAGTGAAGAAAACGTGCCATGTGGAAAGGCATTTTCCATTTTCCTATTGATTACACTAACTTAATAAAACAAATCTGTTCTCCTCCCACCCAACTTCTGCTCTTATGCTCATTTTTTGAGCACATTACTCCTCTTTGCTCCTATATTCCTCATTAACATGGCAGCTCCTGACCTAGTTACACACCTTCCTTCACCTCCAGCTCCTGCTGCGAGATTTCTTCCCCCATCCCTATCTTCCCAGATGTCCGCTTGTTAGCTCCCGCTTCTCACTCTCTTTCTCCCCTTCCCTGAATTTTTTCTCCTTTCTCACATTTGATATTTACAATTTTCCTTGTATTTGAGGCAGGCTCCTTCCTCTTCATCACGTCTCTTGGCACCGCTCGTCGCCACACAAAGCCCAAATGAAATATTCTATGTACTTTCAGTAAAATTTCACAGTCCCTGCTGTCCTCAACAGACTGTACTCGAGTCAGTTGCGAACACGATATGTATACAGTCTTATAAGCACATACTGAGCTGTGAGAGGCTGAATCTGCTCAGTATAGATACATCTAAGAATTTCACTGACAAATTTTAAGACAAGTAATGAGATTTTACAAAGACTTATGACATCAAAAAATTTTGCAGAGTACCACAAAGAAAGCAGAACAGATACCCTTGGCCCAAGTGGCCTTCCTTTTAAACCTCATATTCCTAGTCCAAAGTACGGAGGCATCAGAATTTCACCACCACCCCCCAAAAAAAAGAAAAGATTATGAGAATTTTTGCTTAAAAGGGGCAAAACAATACATTTCCCCTAACATCTTCCTTGTGACTTGTTCAGATGTTCCCCAAAAAATTCAGTCCAACTATACTTATCATTCTAACATGGTATAAACAAAACTAAGACTATTTCATTTTAAATCTTACAAGCGTTGCAGAAATCTAAATTAGTAGAAACCCAAATAAGGCAAATGAGGTATGTATCCTGCATGAGCTGTAAAATATTGACAACAGAGTTTGCATGTTACTTGACATGCAATAGACTCTACATAACTTTGTTTCATCCCTTTCAAGAAGTACTATCGAGTTATCTGGCTTCACACTATCCCATAGTAACTGAAAAGTTAAGCCACTAGAGAGCCTGTGATGGGGATTTTGTGAAAGTGTGTGCTGTCTGTATTTTTGCAAATTAATGCAAAGTGATGCATGACACAAGATACATTGGGGAAGGATGTGAATCAGAACCTGGAAGGCAGCAGGATTAGCCTACTTACTGAAGCAGACTTATTTACTATAAAGCTATTTATATAGTTGTAGTTAATAATATAAAATATATATTGTGCATATTATTAATATATTCTACTTAGTAATATGATAAACATATGGAACATACAGCTTATATTTATTAAACAGAAAGCTATACCTTAAAAACTCAAATTGTTCAAATTATATGACAAAACAAAAAAGCATTCTTGAAACTATCTTAAATTATATATGCTTAGGTAGGATGAAAAAAAACACTTGCTTTTAAAGCATTAATGGACTGCCAGCCAAAACTTCACGTGCCAAGACACAAGTTTATAAAGAATTCTCCTGAGCGTGTTTTAAACTGCTGAGTGTGCATGTGAAAGGAGATCAGGTCCTAAAATTGTCCACAAGAATAAAACCCTTGTTCCAAGATAGCCAGATCATTTTTACAGCGGCATTGATGAGTTGAGGGACGGGGGGAGCAAAACACTTCCAAATCCATACAAGGCACACAGTGTTCTGCTCCCAAAAAGGAAATATTAATTTCAGTGCACATTTTTGGAGTGCCATTGGGATGACACACATAAAGGCTTACCCTTGCATTTGCCCTGCTCCCAAGTTAATTCTTTTCCCATTGCATTTTTTTTCTTTTAAGAAAGAGGTTGCAGGTGAGTTTCTGAGCAAAGGGGGAAGTTGCACATGAAAGAAATGGGTTAAGATAAACCTTCAAAGAGAAGAAGCATGGCTGGAAAAAATGTACAGGGATGCTGCAGGCAGCTAATGCTTTAGTCCTGTAATATTTTAAGCTGTACTACCTTGGTGCAGGTACTGCCACAAGTGCTCCCACTCTCCCCAAACATTTTATGGCTTTTTCCCATACACTTTGCTACCATCACTTCTGGCATTTGCCTAGTGATTGTCTTTGGCAAGTCAGTCTCCAGCAGCACCAGTTCCCCAATCAAGGACACATGCTCAACGCTACCGATGTGAAAAAAGTAGCAGCAGCAGCAGCTGAAGGCAGAGAGGAGGCTGGCACCATACTTTTCAATGGCTGTGCCAAGTTCTGTCGGGCTAAATGGTTGTGAAACTACGGTGTATGTGTCTGTGACCATGCTCCAAAGCACCAGGGAACATTCTAGAAACAGCCCTGGGTCCCATCCCTTTGCTGCCCCAGCTATTACATCCAAGAAACCTCCCTAATATACAGGATCAAAGGCAAATAAAGGAGCAGAGTTTGTTTTGTTCTGGGTGTTCTGCCTCCTCAATAATGTCTGGTTCCAAGCAGTGGTTTGCGGGCAGCCATAGTTCTTGCCAGCTGGCTCTGACCCCCGAAGGCTGACAGCAGACCTGCACTCCCACTGCTCACCCCAGCTGCAGGGGCTCCCCCTGCATGTCCTTGGCACCCTGGGCCAAGGGGGTGTAGGCCCAGGCTGGACAAAAAAGGGGCGTGCTCACCCATCTATACATGGAATAGAAAGGCCTGGATTACATTTGTAAGAGTTATGTAGTTGCACCTCACTTACGAGGTACAGAGGTATTTTTCCATCCTGTAGCTGCCTCACTGTAATTCAACCGTATTTTCCTGGGGGGCTGCTGTGCCTGTGCCGCCAGCGCTGTTCCTGCTGTGTGGAGGGAGCACTGCCATACTCCTGAGCAACAGCGACAAAGGGTTTGGAGGTCTTTCTACCTCAGGAGGGGCCATAGAGAGGGAAGAGCTCATCTCTCCTCTCTGGTGTCTGGCCACAGGACCCAAAGGGATGGCATAAAGCTGCCTCAGGGGAAGTTCAGGTTGGGTATTAGGGAAAAGCTCCTCACAGAGGGTGGTCCGGCACGAGAATGGGCTCCCTAGGGAAGGGGCCACAAGCCAGTCAGCATTTGAGAAGCATTTGGGTAGAGACATATATACACGGTTTAACTTTTAGGTTGCCCCATGTGGAGTGAGGAGCAGGCCTGGATGATCCTCGTGGGTCCCTTCCAGCTCAGGATAGCCCGTGTCTCTGTGAGCCCTACAGCCTCCTCGATCGCCTTACTCCTGCATCTCTTCTTCCAGAGAGTGGAAAAAGCCCTGTAGCTTCACAACAGCCCATATAAGACTGATGTGCAAAAACCCAGCTGTGCGGGGTCAAACAGCTGGTGCAGGGAGCTCAGGGTGCCATTCCCAACCACAGCCAGGAGCGGCTGCTTATATACCTCATGCAAGGAACGCACCAGGCATGCGTTGGCACTTCCCTGTGCCTCCTGACACCCTTATCAAACCCTGCTTGTGCTTGTACCCTCCACCACATTCGCCTGCAGCGAGCCTCATGGTTTCGTTACACAAGGAAGGAAAGGTTCATTTCCAGTCGCTTTTTTTAAATCTGCCCCTGGTGGGGTGCCCAGCACTTGGGGGGGAATTTCGAGCAGCCTTCCACGACGCCTGGCAGCCCTCCCTCGGTCGGCAGAAGGGTCTCTGGGGATGCAGTCCTACTGCGGCCGCCTCACACAGCCCCTACAGGCGCCTCAGTGCTCGAGGACGCGCTACCCCGAGGGCAGCCCGGGGCGGCGGGTAGGAGACACAGCCGGCACCGGCACCGGCACAGGGACCAGGCCACCGAGGGGCCGCCGACGGGTCGCCGGGGGACCGCCAACCGCCGCCCCCAAGCGGCCGGGCGGGGCGGGGAGGGGCGGGGCGGGGCGCTCCGTCCAGTACGAACGGGGGCGGAAGTGTCGTCATAGGAAGGCTCACTCCCCTCCCTCAGTGGAGGAAGGACGGGTTGCAAGATGGCGGCGCTGGAGGAGCGGCTCCCGTCGGACGGGGAAGGCGGTGCCCTGGGCTCGGCGCGGCTCTCCCCGCCCCCGGTCTCGGAGTCTCCCGAGGCTCTGGCGCCCTTGGAGCCGCCGCCTCAGAGCAACACGCTCATGGGGCTGCCCATCGTGGCGATCGAGAGCATCCTCAGCTTCCTGTCCTACGATGAGACGAGCCAGCTCCGCCTGGTAGGGGCCGGGGAGNAGGTGGAGAGGTGGCGGCGGCCCCGGCCGCCCCCCGCCGCCCCCCGCCGGGCTGCTGCTCTCGCCGGGGAAGGGGCGGGCTGGGCTGGGCTGGGGCTTGCTTCCTTCTCCCCAGTCGCCCCCGATTCTCGGGTACGGGCATGTAGGTGTGTGCTTCCATACACGCATTCGTAAAGGTCTTTTACCATCTCTTAACTTCTTTCATTCCGTTCGTCCTCTGTGCAAAATTACTGGGCTGCTGGAGGCTTATTTCTCCTAGTGACTGCTTTTCTTGGGGGGCTAGCCTATTGTGTCTCATGTATGTATTTATTTTTACTTATAGAGCTTAAGCCTACAAGTGTAGGAGATGGTGAGCCTGCTGCTCCGAGGACCCTACCCTATCTAGAAGTAAATGTGGGGCAAAAAAGAAGATGCGAAAAAGCCCTTGTCTGCCTGAAAGGGTGCCTGCTTCTTCCAGTCATAGTAGTAGATCTAATAAAAGATATTACCTCTACCTCCAAACTTTATAATGCCAAAAAAAGCGCAGCTGTCAGTGTGGAGATCAGTGTATATTCAGCTGCCTGCATAAGGAGCCTGATGTAAACTATGACATAATATGATAAGCTGCTATCTTACTAAATTTCTTACGAGGTTGTAAATGAAATAATAGTGAGGGAATGAATGCATAGCTTATGTAACGCTCAGTAAACTTGCATGTACTGTACTGTTTCTATTTTAAGAACTCTATTGGCCTGAACTGGATAAAATTACAAGTGTAGTTCTGCAGAAAATTAGACTGCATGTGTCCTGGATCAGCAACCTGAAGTGTTGCATCCTGACTGTAACTTTAAACTGAAAGATCTTCAAACGGAACATCTGTTCTTATTCATACTGCACTGAGTACACCAGTACCTAAATATTTCTAGCATGCTGTGAGTCCACTAGAGACTTTTGCTTCTGCTGAGAGTAGGTAGTGGATTTGTGAAAAAGAGGTAGTGCTGTCATTTTGGATTGCAGCCTTTTAGTACTTTAGTTTGAATAAAGGGAAGATAAGTACCTATACTGTTCGAGCATGCTTAGTGTTGCATGGTCTGTATTGCAACGCTAGGCTCAGCCCTTTGCTGCAACTTTCCTGTTGCATTTTATAAATGGTAGTACCTGTGGGAGCTATCACTACTCAATAGAAGGTTTTTTCTTTCTGTAGGGCTAAGTTAATGTTTGTAAGCAATGCTTTGTCAGAAGTGGAGAGTAGGAAAGATGGTGGCATAAGGACGAAACCAGCTGTTTAATTCTCAGTGCTACTTAAGAAGTAAAATGTAACACTTGTATGCTCTCTTATATAGCACCTGCCAAGTTCATTTTTCCAGAACACTGCCCCTTTCAGAACTCTCAGAAATATGCAAAAGCAGACTGGATAAGTATCAACTTTGGCACACACATGAAACAATACCAGACATAAAATGAAGGAAACTATTCAGTTGGTCTTTCCCTATTTTTAATTTTTGTGTCAGTGACAGTCAAGAAACTTAATCTCCATGAAATTCCTTACTGTTCCCTTAAGCACATCACAAGGCATTATGAGCATTCTTTTGAGAAGAAAGTACACTTGTCTTTGTTAACCAGCAATAATGTGAAGAACCAAAGCCCTTCTGGTTTGACCTAGTCAAAAGTGTATCTCATAACCACATAAGCTTGATCAGCTAGGTCTTTCAGATGGCCATTCAGAACTAAAGGTGTTCTTTTGGCAGCTCGCTGAGAGGAAGAGACTGGATGTTTTACATAATTCCAGATACTGTTGACAGAGAATTAAGGTAGCCTTTAAAAATAGCAATGCCTAGGCATTAAATTCATAATGAAATTTCATCACTTTGAGATTGTTAAAGGCTACAAGTAGCCTTGGGAGACACTTGTATATTCCTCCTCTAAGATCTGTCTTGCACAAACAGTAAATTTTTCTTCTCTATGAGAACTGACTTGAGCTGCTTGTCAAAGATGAATGGGTGTATCTTATAATGAGTAGTATTCTGCTATAGATACATTGCAGGACCACATTAATTGAATGACAGGGATTAAATTGCTTAGGTCTCATGCATATTAAAAATGTGCCCAAAAGCAGCCTCATTAACCCCTTAGAATGTGGCATTCCATGGGATAAAGCATCTTGAGGAAGGTAGGAAGATATGATCTAGGACATCAGTCAACCTAAATGAAGTTTGAGCATACATGTGTAGACACAAAATGTGGATTCCCTAAACTGATCACTTTGATGCATTCTCTGGATCCCAGTACTGAAGGAAATGGATGTCCTAATCTCTTTCTTCTTCTGGATCACCTTAGCTCACTGATTAAAAAACAAAAAAATTTAAAAAAAAAATCTTTGAATTGAACTGGCGTTGGATCTAGAGTGTGTACAAGAAGGCAGACTAAGGAGTTGGCTGGGTGGGAGGACATAGAACATCATCAAGTTTTCAGATTAAAATAGAGATAGGAACCTGTAGTGTTTATATAGAGCATAATGAACATAATCTAAGGCTTAAGACCCATAAGTCTTTTTCTGTCACCAAAGGACGAGGTAAAGAACGTTTCCTGCTTATGTTATGATTGCCATCAGGCAAGGCAAGACTGTGGGCCCCTCATTGTGCAAAGAAGCACTTGCTTTCCTGAGCATAGTGCTTTCTGCTGGTCCTGGTGTTACTGCATTTAAAAGCATAAATGAAGCACCTACTGGTTAAGCAGTGAAGTAGATCTAAAGTAATGGAAACTAAACAATAGGTATTCAGAATGCAATTGTGTCTGAAATTATGCCTCAGTGCAAATCTTGAGTTTGCAAACTTTTGTTCAGATAAAGTGAATGAGAGGAAAAGCAGTAGCATTTTGCTTTCAGCCTGTGCGTATTTACTTCATCTACTTCCTCTGATGTGTCATCATAAGAGAAACACAGAAAACCCAGAAGATCATTATGTCTGAAGCTGTAATGTTCTGGACAAGCTGCAGCCTGGTGTGCGTGCTGATATGGAGGCTGGCATATCTTCTGGCTTTTGAAGGCTTCTTTTACTGTGATTTTTTGATGACTTACAGCAGCTATGGAATTTTTACCTGAGTGGGATAATAATGAAATTCTCTTCACTCACATGTCTGAGCTTAGAAATGCACTTCCATTCAGGCTATTACTACAGCAAGTGTGATTAAAAACAAACAATCTGTAACCTCCTTCTATGAACAGTCTGAGGAGAAGGTTATCTTGGATTCTGATACATGTCAGAAGTGTTAGATTCTGCAGCAAACTTGTGCTTATTTTCAGCACAGCACAAATAAGGACTGATAGCCTTTGGGCAAGCACAGCTTTCATCTTCCCACAGTTTCAGCAAATCTGTATTTACAGAAATTTCTATTTTAAAGCTTCTTGCTGAAGTCATCGACATTTTGTCACTTACTTATACTTCACCCTAGAAAGGCATTATGAAACATGGTGTCTGTGTAGCCTCCAAAAAAAATAACATGTATTGAATCTAAATACTTTAGGATATTTTTATCTGTGTTTTGATATTGGTTATCTCTTAGTGAAGCTTGGAAGGAATAAGACATGCTTGAGGAAAGCGAAGCTGGTAGTAGTCCTCTAGCAGATTGTGGCAGTTTAGTTTGTTTACAAATGAAGTGGAAAATCAGTTCTTTCATAGAAGTTGTTATCACTTCTGTGTTATCACTATATAAGTCAACATGCTAAGAAGCAACCAGGTTTTCATTCTGCTTATCACATGGACTTAGCACTTCCTAACACTGGAATTTGAACAGTGTCCGGTTGGACTTGACATTTGAGGAAACTTGCTGTCTTTCAGCTAGAATAAGAAAATATTCACAAAAATTTGCAAATACAAATATGAGCAAATTTAACTTTTTACTTTATTACAGTCTATTGAATAGCTAGTCTTGGACTAATATGAACACTTAAAAGTGTAATAATGCTACTTTGCATATGACTGCTGACTATGCAGTCTAAAAGCGGTGTATTGTTCCTATAAATTCAGGTGCCATATGGTTTAAATGGTGACAGCAGGAGCCAGCTGAGAATTAAGAGGTGATTGGTAAACTAAGTCACAAACACTTGGTTTCTGGTGGTACCTGTTACCTATTCGGTGTTTGAGTTCTAGACTGATTATTGGCACAAATATGGGTAATGTCCAGAAACTGTAGCCAATAATTTTTCATGCTGCGTAGCATAAGCA
>VYZW01031679.1:4441-20024 GCA_013401315.1 Balaeniceps rex
TATGAGATAAAGCTCTTCAAACAAGATATCTTTGTGTCAAGTAATTTTTTTTTAGAGAAAGTCGGAAAAATACTCCCCTTTTTTATCTTTTACTGCTTGGACTTCAGGCTTTTTTATGCTTCCTAAAAAATTGACTTCACTTTTCAGTCTTTTTTGAACCCGGTTGGCAGTACATACTGTCTCACTAATGGAGCTTGTTGTTACTGGGCTATTTCTTGGTATGGTTCTGTGATTCAATACTTTTAATTATCTTTTTATTACAACATGTACCAGGTCCTAACATACAGTAGATTTACTGATAAGGCCATATACCACTTGTATTGTATCCATTTATAGTCATTTTTATAACGGTATCTCACTAATAAAATGTTATCTTACTCATTCAATTTGTGTGTAATAAATCAACAGCCTGTTCGCTTTCTTCTCATGCAGATATCGGTATAAGTATGTACGACTGTGTGCATGTACTAAACCTGATGATGTTGCTTGCATACAAATGGAAATTAGCTTAAGAGCATTTCATTAATGAAAGTGTAGCTCTTTGCCTGTGACCCGAGTAAAATTAATACCCTAAATAAAATAAAATAACATGGGACTTTATTTTACCTCTCACAAGTCATTTGAAAAAATGCACCCAGACCATTTTTTCCTGCCATTATTACCATATTACAGATTGCAGACCTAAATAATTGTAAATGGTGTATGATGCTCTCTTTCAATGTTTTTTCCACTGTATAAGATAAATCAGAGATTCCCCAATTTACACTTTTTGTGTAATACCACTAAGAGGCTGCATTAGCTAGCTGTGGAAGTAGCAGCAAATCTCACTCTACATATATGCAAACAAGGATGTATTTAGCTGCTTACACTGCATTGATATCACATTTAGAAATGCGTGATATACATAATGGAAGATGAAGTAATGCTCTATGCCCTTGCTTTAAACGTGGCCTGTCAAAAGCAGCGGTTACATTGTACCTCCTTTCAGAGGAATCTGAATCAGACTACAAATATCATGAGGATGTGATGACAAACACAAAAATACCTCAGATATAGTCTGGATTCATTATAAGTGTAATTACTGCCATACAGATAGTAGAAGTTTGAAACAAGCTTTAAAATGTTTGGAGAAAGTGCAGAATTAGGTATTTCAATCTTCTGTAAAAACAAGCAAACGAAACGCCCTCCATAATTGTGTTTGTTCTCTATGCAGCCATTCTTCCCGTAGAAGGGTAATCCTAATAGCCATACTACTCAGGCTTCAGACTTTAGACTTGACATTAGGAAACATTTCTTTACAAAGAGGGTGGTTAAAGGTGGGAACAGGCTTCCTAGAGAGGTGGTCAATGCCCCAAGCCTGTCAGTGTTTAAGAGGGATTTGGAAAATGCTCTTATTAATATACTTTAGCTATTGCTCAGCCCTGAAGTGGTCAGGCAGTTGGACTAGATGATTGTTCTAGGTCCCTTCCAACTGAAATAATGTATTCTATTCTATTCTATTCTATTCCATTCTACCTCAAAAAGACAATTGAAGAGTAAAATCCACACATTAACAACATTTTTAGGAAAATATAAATTGGAATTCGTTGCTAAGAAAGCAAATATGTTACTGTAACCGTTACGTTCTAAACATGAACTGCATCACCAAAAAACTGTATACACTGAAGAGTGAGATTATGTTGAAGTGGTCTTCTGGTAACTTTTCTCTCTGATCCACATTTTTAAATTTTCCTCTCCTTCTGCTGAATACTTGATCGAACCATCTTATAGATGGTGAAATCAGTCCCTGCAGCTCTTACTGCTGTTTGGAATCATCTGGTGAGTAAATGAAAATGGAAACTAAAGAATTAGATGAGTGATCGAATTTAGTCTAAAGATTCCTAGCGTGATTATTTTGAATGTGAGAACCTGGGAATAAAATAAGATTTAGGACTGGTTATCCATGTCTGTGTATCTCCATTGTTCTAAAGGGAAAAATAACTTGTTCTTGCATGAAGATCTTTCTTCTGATCTTTCTTGATCAGAAGCAAAAGGTGTAGATTTTCTGTCTCTGAGAGCAGGGTGGCAAGTGTCTGCATTCACTCCAAGAACTGTCTATTGGTTTCCTCACTGGTGACTGCAACTGGCATTAGCCGGTGACTTGACGTTCCTCAAAAGCAAGAACCCATTTAAGAAGAAACTGAAGGATTTGAGCAGAAAATGAGGTGTTTCTCCTTGAGGCAGAGAAATTTAAAAGCCTGTTACGGTAACGAACGTTTCCCCCTTCTTATTACTCAGTTTTGGGAGGACATTTACCATATTTTTAACTCCTATAAGCACTTGCTTTACTTGGGACAGCTGATCAGTGAACATGGTTTATCTGCTTCTGTTGTAGATTCTTGTCTGGCTGTACTCCTATGTGATCAACTCTCTAAGAGGTACAGGTCAGGTTCATCTTGCTATGGTAGCAACCTCTCTCAAGGGAGAAATTTTAACTTCATTTTATGGGGTCCAGACAAATGTATAATTTATTTATATGTTTATTTTTAACCCTACTGAGTATGGCATCTTAAAAGATAATCTGCAAAGCTTGGTTAAAGAATCCACTCCTTAATTTTTTTCCAAAAAAACCTCTAGTAATATTTTCCTTCCTTCCTCTGAAAAACAGTTTCTGAAAAACTTCAAATTTTTTCCTTGGTTACATTTATATTATTAGCCTCAGTAATTAAATCTTTAGGAGTTCAAACTGTTGAATCTCTATCTGTGAACTGCAATTCTTAATTCAGAGTACAGTGTGAGCTAATCAATATCCGTACAGTAATCCAGTTTTCATTATAAAGGTCTGATCCTTCCCCAGTGGACTTGGGGATTGGTTTTACCTCTCAGCACAGGCAGGATCAGAATTCAGCCATATCTTGACCAATGCTATAGCCTCTGATAAAGACAACAGAAAATTCTATTGATGTGCATATACAAGATATTTGATGGTTTAAGTTATGACATGTTTTAAATAAATTTTCCATCTGTTTATGAAAAGACAAGTTTGAAGGAAAAACTAAGCGGTATCCTTTAGGATAGCATCCAGCATGTTAACTGCTGAAACACGATAACTATGCCAAATTGGTACATTCTTTTCTTTTTCTTCTGTCTTCCTTTTCTTTCAAAGTATTTCAGGGAGTGTCATGAACTCCTAAAAATGGTCTTGCTTTTAAATCTTAATAATAATAATAACAACAACAACAAAAGCAACAACAACAACAATAATAATAATGGGGGGGGGAGTATAGAGATCTGGATTTTCCAAAAAATGTTCTCTTCTAAACCAAAACCAAATCATCAAATCCAAATCCAGGTAGGAGATTAGTCGAAGCACAGTGGCTCAGTTACCTTTCCCATGTAAGCAGAGTGGATTTTAAGAAAATTCTCCGAAGTGAAATGTATTTTATTGTCTAAACCCCAGTTTTTCCATGTACAAGTGTTTTACAAAATATAAGAACGAGATAAAAGAATCCTAACCCTTTCTATCCAAAGGATTAATTGTTTTAGTTAATTGTTTCTCAATCTGAGCTCAACCTTTTCTGTTTGTATACATTACTGTCAGCTACCCTGAAATCTCTGAATGAGATGCCAAACCTGGAATCCTGGGCAGACGGATCGATTGTGCTACTGTATTTTATTTCCTTTCTATAACCGAGTCCTGGGTCTCCAGGCAGCAAGGTATTTAACATTAGTGTGAGTAAAGTGCTTAAGGTTTAAGCACGTGCTTAGGAGCTTTACTGGATCCATTTTATAGTTAACTAACTGACAGACTTTGAAATGATCAGAAAATTAACTTGTTATTTAATGACACTGTTTTGGAAAGAAAATTTTTATTACTCATAAGTATTACAGGCAGGAGGAAGTGGCTGATGATGAACATGACAGATCATTGATACACAGTGATCTCAGATTGCTTGTTAAGATAAGTGGAAGCAGGGGATACTTGTTGTAATATGGTCAAGTGGAGACGAATAAGGGACAAAGCCAATGCTTGGAAAATGGAAACTCCGTTTGGGAAGCTGTGGCTTTAAAAGGCTTTTGAGTTCTGGTAAATTATCAGCTATAGGTGAGCTGCCAGCTAGCACAGTAGAGAAACAAATGTGATGTTTGGATGGATCAAATGGGGAAATCTCAAGTAAAGGATAGGAAAATTATTTTATTTTGGGGGGTCTGGTGGAAATCTACTGAGACCCTGGGTTCAGTTTTGGTGCCCACTTTTCAAGAAAGATGATAATACTTCAGACAGTGTTGGGAGAAAAAAGAGAAGAATGGTTAAAATATTTTTTTTAAATACACTTTGCAATGAAAGAATCTGAGATCTCCATCTGTTTTCTTATCAGAGGAGGTTACTTAGTCCTGGTGTACAAGTACTAAAATAGAGAAGAAAATTCCAGAAGGTTACAGACAAAAGCAAAACAACACTCTGAGGCTAGAATTTGATGGCACTTTCTTAAATTAACTGTTGTAATACACTTTTCAAAATCAATGGAACAACTTACCTAAGATTTTTAACCCTGTGATTCCCTGTTGCAGAAAACATAAAAATAGGTGTTGTTAAAAATCTGTTCTCCTGTTCAAAAAAGTTTTTTTTTAAAAACATCCATGGTCTGAGTTACACAGAGGGGTCAGTTTTCATGACAGCAATGCCTCTTTCAGCCTTATCTTTTTCAGGTAAGAATCTGTAGAAAGCAGTTCAGTCCCTGCTTTTAAAAGAAAAAAATCATACTAGTTTTCTCTTTGGAGAAATGAGAAATGCCTCCATAAAAACAGTAGGTACCTTCCTCTCTCAAAGTCTGTGCTACGTTTACACTAAAGTGGCTCTTAAAACTATAATTCCCTTTATATGCATGAGGAAAGATACTGAGAATTATGGAAGAACGGATACTTTGTCTTCAGGAGTCAAAACAGCACAGCAAAGAAACGCAGGCCTAAAGCCACCTCCTATTGACCAAATAGAAGGCTGAGCTAGCTGAAAATACTTGACTTGAAATACTGTGGGACACGAGTATGATCTTCGCTGATGAGGGCTGTGGATAGAGCCACCCCCTTCCCTGGGGCTGATGCACTGGAAGGTAAGCACTCCTGCAGGTGCTCCTCTGGGCGCCCAGCACAGTGCCAGTGGTGCTGGTCAGGAAGGAGGGAGTGGTTCAGCTCCATAAAGTGGCAATGATCCAGCACTATTAAGTATAAATGTGGCTAATAAGTCCTGTTTTTCAGAAGGGGTGAATGCTTTGGGGGCTGCACTGTGAAGGCACAGCTGTAGGGATCTTTAACCAGTACAAATTTGGTGCTAGTGCTCAGTGAATTGTATTTTGAGGATGTGGGCGCTGTGCTCCATTGCCTGGTGTAAACATGTCCTCAGTGCAAGTGAAGTGTGCCCTGAGCTGGCTGCTCTGTGCAGCGAGATCAGGAGTAACAGAGATTCTCTGATGAAAGTGTAATTGCATGTGCAGTGTTATTTAAGACTCAGTTGAGTCTACACTTAAGAGATACCTGGTGATAAGGATTATAAGCATTTACAGGATGGTGTTTGTGATTTGCCTCACTTTTCCAGACCTCATAAATGGCACAATCCCCTGATAGTTTGTTGGGTTTGATAATAGTATCACTGAATCCACTGCATGTAATACTGCAATTACTTTCTTACAGGTTTTGCTTTTTGTACTTTTTCTTTGGCAATTATTTCCTGATTCACCTCTGTAGCATTAAATTACACTTCTCGGAGCCGGCTAACACAAAGAAGATCGGAAGTGCCTACATCTTTTCCCTTGTTTTTTCCTCCAAGCATTTTATACAAAGCAAAAGGTCTGTTTAAAGCCACAAGTGGAAAACTACTTGTTTTCAGAAAGTCTGTTTGATATTTATATTTATTTATGTCTCTGAGTTTGTGTGAATTTCTTTTATTTACAATGCCATTTTGGCCTGTTGTGGCATTGCCTAAAATATGGGCTAAGTTGTACTGAGATCAGAGAATCAGCGTGCTTTGTTGCCATATTTTGTACTCAATGCTCCTACTTTAGGCTAAGACACTGCTCACCTTTTCCCCCCTTCTAAAATTACAGAAATGTCATTGGGGTTTCATTTTTTTCTTTATGAGTGGTTAATAGAGATGAACCTAAGGCCAGAAGAAAATAGTCAGGGTTTAACATCATCACATTGTCATATACCTCTATCTTAAATTATAGAAGGAAGAAGCTTCAGAAATCAAAGTCCTTTAAAGAGATTGATGGAGATTAGGCTTGATCCTGAATGGTACTGAGCATTCTTTCCCCGGTCCTGTAAATTCTTAACTTTTAAGTTCTCTGCAGCTGTCTTTGTGTTTTAGGTCAAGGATGTGTTTGAGTGTTTTGTTGGATTTGGGCCAGAATGCTCAGCATTATAACTAAAGAGGTTTAACCTGTGGAATCTGGATCCCTTAAACTTGAAATCAGACATCTAACATTTCTAAGACCAGCAATTAAAATAACTTTCAATCTCTCTTGGCTAAAGTATTGATTAAGAAACAAATTTTAATCATCATCCATTGTGCTTAGACTCTGATCTTGCAAACAGCTGCACATATGCTTAACTTTCCTAACCAACAGATTTCATTGTTAACATGTAAAGTCTTTAAGTGTTTTGGAGAGAAAATCATCTTTACTATTACCATGTCTATTCACTGCAGTTTTTTCACAAGGAATGCAGTATGGTTGAGGTCTTCTGGTGAATGATAACGTATTTTGGTCCAACTTTAGAGATACCTCCTACCTTCTCTGACAAAGTTTGACTTCAGTTATGATAAGCAAGGAGGCATTTGCTTGCTGCAGTTTGTAATTTGGCAGGGGGATATTTTATCGGTTGTTAGGAGAGAAATGAGTTCTGCTTCCTAGTTAGGACTTTGTTTTCATTGGATGAGAATGAGAGCAAATATTTGGACATAAATGTTTTATGGCAGTACCATATGGTCCTTGGTATTTTATTTTTAATTTTTTGCAGTTGCATTAAAATTCCTTTAATATTACCAATGTATTTCATTTAAAAGATAAATGCTGCACGTAACCTGAACAGCTGTTTTTCCTAAATTTGCTATAGCATCAAGAGTTTTGCTTCTTTGAAACTCAGTGGTTTATCTGAATAGACAGTTTTATCTCTGGTTGGTTTGCAGAGAACTTGTTTCTCTTTTAACTAATAAATACCATGTCAGTTATATTGCATTGTCACAGCTTTGCTCTTAATTGTAGTTTGTGATTAATTTCTAATAGAATCAGTGAAATTAAATAGTTGGTTAATATGCGTTGCCAGGTTTTTCTTCCCCTTGAAAGAAATGACACTAAATTAAACACAAAGAAATCAAACCACCAAAACAAAACTCTTCCATTCTTTCTTTTTCCCTTCCCCTCCCAAAGGAAAAAAATTCCCTTAACTGGCACTGAAGACTCAAAACTGAAGATTTACCTTATTCTCTTCTCCCAGGGTAGTATTACAGGGGAAATGAGCTTCAAAATCTGAAGGCCCTTGCAGCACCTGGGGACTTGCTGGGACAAATGAAACACGCAGGGGTTTAATCTTATGAGTGTGTTCACAGAAGAAAAATGTTAGAGTGGAGTAAAATTACTATAAAGTTCTCACTCAGTATTTTCCAGCGTCCAACAGTGTGCATGCTATTTAACAAAAGCAAATAGAGAGTAAGAGCTGTACCCAAACAGCTCATGTGTGCACTAAATCATACCCTAATAAATTGAGAAGAAGGGCAATGAGGGCATTTGAAAGACTTTACCTTTTTAATAGTATCTGGCCCACAGTCCTCTTTTTTCTCTTCAAAAATCCTGCTTTTTTTTCGGGGGGGGGGGGGGAGCAGAGAAGAGTAAGATTTCATATCAAAGTCTAATTTTATACTTATATTCTAAAAACTTCTTTTCTGTGAGAAGTTAATTCAGTAATAGTCACCAGATGGTGTGCAAATACTAATGAGGGGATGTTATGACTCTTGGGTTTCTTGTGGAGGTTGTAGGAGTCGGCATCTTGCCATCAGAAAATAGATGCCGGGGGAGTAGAAGTGCTCCCTGGGGAGGATGTGACTGGACCGGCAGGGCTTCATTTTTGTTGCTGCTTTGTTGGTGGGAGTTCTACAAGTTTTAAGAAACTTTCTCTTCATTAGATTTAATGAAAGAGAAAATGGTGGGACATGGTGCTCTGTATCACTACTTTGAAGAGTATGATTAATCTTAGTTGTCATTGAACCTGAGCAAACACTTAATACATTTTTTAAAAGTGAAGTAAAGCACTACTGTAGTCCAGATAGATTTGGAGTTTGGGACACAGGGCAAAATGGTCATTTATGGGATAAAGAAACAGTTGTTTCGAGGAAGAAGGGAAATGTTCGTATTTTTTCTAGTGGAATACTTAATGCTACCTCTTTAGAATGATAATGCTGTGTGTTCTCTGCCATATGATTTATTGCTAGTTAATCCATCACATCTGTTCTCTGTCCCAGTGGCAGCATATAAACATTGTAAGGCAAGCAAGATGAAACAGAGCTCTGGGATGTCTTTTATAACAGATCTATGTAAGTGTGAAAGTAGAAATGTCTGTTGATTCATAGCAGCATGCTAAGGAGCTTCTAGTCAACAATGGGCACTGACATGTCAATTCCCTTGTGTGACTTGGGCTCTTTTCCCATCCACTCACTCACTCATCCCCAGAATTTACACTGCCAAACTGAAAAGGAAAAGAAAATGTTGGCAAATACATAATACTGTCTCTTCCAGATACATTGCATTTATATTTGCCAACAGGAGAGCTACTGACTTCAACTATTGAAAAGCCTTGGGACACGTGTTCAGGGGCTAAGTAATGAGATGTGCAGTACTGTGCTGCTATGGAGAAATCTGATGCAAGGTGGTGTTGTCCAATCTGAAACGCCCATCTACAAGAAGGGCCGGAAGGAGGATCCAGGGAACTACAGGCCTGTCAGCCTGACCTCAGTACCGGGGAAGATTATGGAGCAGTTAATCTTGAGTGAGCTCGACAGGCATGTGGAAGTCAACCAGGGGATCAGGCCCAGCCAGCATGGGTTCATAAATGCAGGTCCTGCTTGGCCAACCTGATCTTCTATGATCAGGTGACCCACCTAGTGGATGAGGGGAAGGCTGTGGATGTTATATACCTGGACTTTAGTAAAGCCTTCGACACCGTCTCCCACAGCATTCTTCTGGAGAAACTGGTGGCTCATGGCTTAGACAGGTGTACTCTTCGATGGGTAAAAAACTGGCTGGATGGCCGAGCCCAGAGAGTTGTGGTGAACGGAGTTAAATCCAGTTGGCAACTGGTCACAAGCTGCATTCCCCAGGGCTCAGTTTTGGGGCCAGCCTTGTTTAATATCTTTATCAATGATCTGGATGAGGGGATCGAGTGCACCCTCAGTAAGTTTGCAGACGACACCAAACTGGGTGGGAATGTTGATCTGCTTGAGGGTAGGAAGGCTCTACAGAGGGATCTGGACAGGCTGGATCAGTGGGCCGAGGCCAATTGTATGAGATTCAACAAGGCCAAGTGCCGGGTCCTGCACTTGGGTCACAACAACCCCATGCAATGCTACAGGCTTGGGGATGAGTGGCTGGAAAGCTGGAAGAGGACCTGGGGGTGCTGGTCGACAGCTGCCTGAACATGAGCCAGCAGTGTGCCCAGGTGGCCAAGAAGGTCAACAGCATCCTGGCTTGTATCAGGAATAGTGTGACCAGTAGGACCAGGGAAGTCATCCTTCCCCTGTACTCGGCACTGGTGAGGCCACACCTTGAGTACTGTGTTCAGTTTTGGGCCCCTCAGTACAAGAAGGATATTGAGGTGCATGTCCAGAGAAGGGCAACAAAGCCGATGAAGGGTCTGGAGAACAAGTCTTATGAGGAGCAGCTGAGGGACCTGGGGTTGTTTAGCCTGGAGAAGAGGAGGCTGAGGGGAGACCTTATTGCTCTCTACAACTACCTGAAAGGAGGTTGTAGTGAGGTGGGTGTTGGTCTCTTCTCCCAACTAACAAGTGATAGGATGAGAGGAAATGGCCTCAAGTTGCATCAGGGGAGGTTTAGATTAGATATTAGGAAAAATTTCTTTACTGAAAGAGTAGTCAAGCATTGGAACAGGCTGCCCAGAGAGGTGGTGGAGTCCCCATCCCTGGTTGTATTCAAAAAACGTGTAGACATGGCACTTCGGGACATGGTATAGTAGGTATGGTGGTGTTGGGTTGACAGTTGGACTAGATGACCCTAGAGGTCTTTTCCAACCTTAATGATTCTATGATTCTATGGAAGAGTTCATTGGTTTTATCCAGGTTCATGAAAGGTGTACCCATAATCCGTGATGATGTTGTTTTAAATCCTTCCTGGTGAAAATTGTTAGACACGGAGATCTCATGTGTAGTCCTAACACTTAGGATTGAGACATACTTGTGAAGCACTTTGGAGGACTGCATTTCTTCTGTTTTCAATGATAGAGTTAAAAGTCTACTGTTATAACCTTTTTGTGAATACTAATCTTATTCAGAAAACCAGTCAAACCATAGCAATTTTTTATGTAATAGCTTGCTTGTCAGTGTACCTGAATATATATGCACTGACAGAGAACAAACTGATCAGTACTAGGAACTATAGATACATCAGTTTCATTAAGAAACAATGAAGTTATTTTAATAATAATATTGCCTTTTTTGATGCCACCAGTAAAGCATGTAACATGACACATCAAACATGATGAATTTAGGGAACTAAAAAAATGGACCACTTGACCACAGTATAGATAGACAAAGTAAGTCTTAGTACACCCCGACCTTCACCCCCTAGTTCAAGCTTGGCTATATTTTAGTCTTAAATGCTTTGAGTGAAGCATACTGTGATGACTTCTGGTTCTACATTCAGAAAACCAAAGAAAGCTATTTTATGAATTTGATTCACCAGGTTCTGGCATTTGACAGACATCTTTTGGAAATACAAAGAGATTTTTAAAAATCTTTTTCTAAACCCAAATTCTGTTTGGTTTCCATTTTGCTTCAGGGCTACATCGATTTAAGACACCTTAGCTTGCATAATCCATGACATATTTTTCTTTTGATTCTGTTAATCTGTGCTTGTAATTGTAGCATATATGTCAAAAGCTAGAATGTATATTCATATCTTGCCAATGAAATTTTTATATTCTTCATTATCCAGGTTATTTAAATGGCGACCAAGGTTCTGAACCTTAGAACTAAAAGCATCCTGCTATCTTAATAGCCTGCTATATCACAGATTCCCATTGTAGCTGACTGAACAAATCCTGTATGTGTAACTGGCATGTCAGGACATAGATCTGGAATCTGCTTGCATTAACATTGTGATGGTATTTATCCAAAAAAGAAAAGAAAAAAAAGAAATTTGGCAACCTGTACTATATGGAGATAAGGGCTTGATCACTTGTGTCAGCAGTTGTTGGCAAATAATTTTCCCTGCGGAGCTCCTCAGCACCCCAACAGAGTTTCTGCTTGCATCTAAATTAATATGTAAAGATGAGAGAAATAACATTCTGCTGAGCTTCCATTGAAGTTTCATATGGATTTGGATGGGAAATTTGGTAATCACAGAATCACGGAATGGCTGAGGTTGGAAGGGGCCGCTGGAGGTCATCTTGTCCAACCCTTCTGCTCAAGCAGAGCCACCTAGAGCAGGTTGCCCAGGACCTTGTCCAGATGGCTTTTGGATATCTCAAAGGATGGAGATCCCGCAACCTACCTGGGCAACCTGTTCCAGTGCTCAGTCACCCTCAGAGTGAAAAAGTGTTTCCTGATGTTCAGAGGGAACCTTCTGTGTTTCAGTTTGTGCCCATTGCCTCTTGTCCTGACACTAGGCACCAGTTAAAAGAGCCTGGCTCTGTCCTCTGTGCACGCTCCCTTCAGGCATTGATATACATAGATGAGATCCCCCTGAGCTTTCTCTTCTCCAGGCTGAACAGTCCCAGCTCTCTCTTATGTGAGGTGCTCCCATCCCTTCATCATTTTCATGACCCTTTGTTGGACTCTCTCTAGTATGTCCATGCCTGTCTTGTACTGGGAAGCCCCAAACTGGGCACAGTACTCCAGGTGTGGCTTCACCAGTGCAGAATAGAGGGGAAGGATCACCTCCCTCAACCTGCTGGCAACACTCACTCAAATCAAATCAGATCAAATCGTAATCAAATAGTACCTCTCATGATTTGTATTCCGTCGTACCAGCTGAGATACAGCCACATCTAACCTTCTTATACCTTCATTTTTCAAGCACTTGAAATCAGCTTCAGTCTCTGATCTCTTTTCAGCTCCTGCTGAAATTGATCTCTTTTCAGCTCCTGCTACACTTTTTGTATGGCCATTAGAATAAGAAATTACACTCTATAGGAGAGTATTGTTTTCAGTTTGGGAAGTTATGTAGAACAACTGTTACCTATAGAAAAGCAGTTTCTACACAGTTTATTCGTTATGTATTATGGAAGTGCCTAGTCAGATACCTGTACTGATTTGTGCTATGCCCTGTATGGACAACTAGAAAGGAAGAGAGTTTGCTGTGGCTCTACTTGTAAATTAAGCAGTGTCCAGGGGTGTTCCCAAGCACTGCCATTCTGCTGGTACTTTGGGAGAACAGTTCCTGGCATGGCTTTCATCTGTGCCCGCTAGCACTTTCCCAAATGATTCCTACACATTGCTCAGAAATTAGCGCAGGTGAGGGACCAGTCCCGACAGGCTGCTTGCATGTGTCCACCCTGCTTTGGATGCTCATGCCGGTTTATAATATGGCTGCACATCGTTCTGTGCCTGCTGACCTCAATGCTGTAGTATGGTTGTCCTGGTTTTGAGAACATTTAAGGTACTAGTATAGGCATAACCTCTGCCTCTGGGTCCAGTGATGCCTCCAGTATGTATGCCAGGATATAAACAGAGAAATAAGGTTATAGTGGGGAAAATGCTAGATGAACACAGTGGAATAATAAAGTAGAGCTTATAATTCCTAATCAATACCAGATGGAAGAGATTTGTAAATACCATAGCAAAAGTAAAGTTAGGAAAGGATTTAAAGGATATAGTAATGGTGTTTTAAAAGTTTGCTGGAGCTGTTCTCTCTGCATACCAAGGCAGTCTGAGAGAAATCATCACTGCTTGTAGGGCGGAGGCAAGAATTTGCTATTCATGTTGTTCTCAGAATGAAATGGGGGATGGGGCCTCAGTAAGGTAAGTGATCTATGTAACAGATTGTTGTGAAGTTCTGACAAGACATATCATTTACTGAAGTGGAAGTCATCAACCAGTAAGCCTAAGAGCCGGTGCAGTTTGGTACAATATATGGCAAACTGTAAGGCCTCAGAAGTTTCCAACAAAGAAGTCATAAGTCATATCAATGTACGAAAAAGTGGCTTAGTCTTGTAATTTGTGATTCTCTGAGGGTCAGCAAATACAACTGCAAATTATGTGTATTGTAGTTAGATATATTTCTCAACACAGACTCAACACAGATATATATAATCTATTAATGTATTAGATTACATATTTAACCTACAAAAAGTTAGGTAACTTTTCTTGTTTGGTTTATCAGTCTTCACAGCTTGTGTATTTGCATGAAGATGGAAGAAGTTAGCAAGAATTTGTTTTCCTTCTAGACTTCTGGGACTATAACTCTATCTAAGGAGAAAGGAGATATTATTAAAGGCACATTAGCGCAAGGCAGTATTTTGTGCGGGGGTGAGAAAAAAGCAACCAAGCAACTCACTACTGTTGTTGGTTTTCACATGCCCCAGGCCACCCCCACAATGGATTATGTAGGTAATACAGATCCTGATAGTTTTGTTTGCTTCTCACCCTTTTGTTAGACCAAACTGTGGTGGCTTTGCTTAGCTTTGAAGAAGAAGTTATTAATAAAAGCATATTACCAAAAGCACTGTTTGCCATGATTCAGTCCAGTGGCAAACTCTACAGTAGCAGCTAATCTGGAGGCTAAACTCAATCAGAGGACCATAAATTGATTTCCAATGAGCTGCTTTCTATACTTAATTCAAGGGCAGATCATGCCACGTTCCCACAGACACACTCAAGAAGCAAAGGACAAAAGTAGGACCATGAAACATGGAATCTCAAAGCTAAGTAATAAAGGAGTTTGTTGGAGTAGTGAACTCTTAAAAGTCAAAGAGAATGAAGATGGAATTGAAGTCCTAGGAACTGCCAAGAGGTGTGTTTTCAATTCTGAAATCTTTTTTGCAGTGTGATGGAGCTTTACCTTTTTTTAAGTACCATTTATTTCTTTTTCATCTTAATCTAGATTTATTATGCAGCAGAAAAAAAATAATAGTTTTTCAGCTGTGTTTCAGATAAGCCTTTAAACCACTTGTGGAAACAGCAGAATAACTGCACTGTATGAAACTTAAGTCTTTTTCAGGTGGTTGGACATCTAAATTATTGAAAAGCTTTTTTTCCTTTGGAGGTGGCTTGGAGAGGTTGTGGCAAGGACTTAAAAATACAATTAGGAACCACTTTTTTAAATATGTAAGGAACGTAATATAAATAATCATTATATAAGTGTAGCCCTCCAGTGACTTGCAAGTAGAAAAGACAGAGAATATCTTAACACTGTTATATGAGACAACAGCATTGACTTTTTATGAAGGAGGGCATAGAACCCAGGGTTGCTGTGTTGTTGCCCTTTGACACTGAATAGTTATGGTAAGTGAATTGGTAAATCTCTGTTTTCATTTTCCGAAACACTCTTATGGCACATGTCTAGGAAAACAATCTGCGCTTGAAATGTGCACTTGGTGTTTTGCATCTTTCTTTGGAAACCCATGTAAAATAGGATTGTCTGCCCTGAATGCATAAACTACTCGATGTTGAGTGCAAACTTAGTAAGTGTTGCAGTTTTTTGACAATCCACAGTATTTCTGAGCAGGTACAGATACTTACTTTCCATATATCTGTTCAAAATACTTTTGAAATTCCATTATAATAGTTTTATACTAGTAGATCACTTACCTTGTGTTGAGAGAATTTTTTTTAATCCACTTTAATTGTATAAACGATTATACACTATACCTAGTTTAGCCTTCACCAGAGCTAATATTAGTGCTACTTTCTTGCTTTTTGCGTTGGGCTCTTTCTTTACCATGGAGCTGTCTTGGGATATAGACTGGGACTTGGGTGTGAAAGGCTACTCTGCAAGACAGGACTTCAATGTGTCTAGCTGCTGCTTCTGTGATAAGAGTTGCTCCTAACAAAGGCACTAGGACTTCTGTGATTGCACTGCCTGGTTACCAGAGCTGTGGTAAGCTGAGATGCTCAATGATACTTTCCTGCAGACTTGTGGGAGATACGATCTGGTTTTTGGGGGTACAAATGAAGGATTATGAAAGGTTTTGAGAGGACTGCTTGAGCTCAGGTGGTTTAGTTTGCATCTGGGCTGCCAAGTGATCTGCCTGAATGTAGCCTGACTTTCACATTTATGGGAAGAGATTTATGTGGGGAGATGACTATGTATAAACTCTTAACATTACGCCACTGAATTAACATATTTAAGACTATAAAACATCTTTCACAATGAGATTGTTC
>VYZW01031682.1:7001-33198 GCA_013401315.1 Balaeniceps rex
CTTGTGCATCTCCGCTACAAGAGAGAGATACTGTAACCCATTCTTGATATGGTAACATGAAAGGTACTCCAACATTTTCAACCTATTCCCAAGTATCTGCAGCATATGTACATCTCCATGGTCACAGCATATGAATCTCAAACCTTTGACTCCTATACTTCATGAATTATTTCAATTGTAACGAAGATTATCATCTGCCATTTGCAAGCAATTTTTTAAAGTAACTGAGAGGTAACAATCAAGCAAGTCTGCATTAGAAATGCTGTGGCAGACATTCCAGAACTCTCTCATCTTTCTGCCGCACAGTTGTGATGCCTCTTGTCCCACAGTTATACTTAGCTGACCTTACAGTGAGCTGCTCAGCCAGTTAAATTGCCAGAACACAAACAGTACATAAAGAACAAATGAAACAACATTAATCACTTTTTGCCAACATCACTAACTGAAACAGCTCACTGAAGATCAGATGACTGCCAATTCCAGCACAAAGAAAGATGCAGAAACAAGCAGACAATTTAGATTAACCTCAAATGCTCTGGACTTACAGCTTAAAAAGAAGCAACTTAGTTCACATTTCCAGGACTGTTCTTCCCATCTCCCTGTGACAATCACAGTTATACGTTTACCTTTACCTCAGGACAGGACCTCTTCGAAGATCTAAGTGTCTTTTAAAGCACACACACCATAAAAAAACCCTACTTTTTAAAGTGAAAGATACCCAATTTCCACAATTGTTTCTCTTCAATATTCTCTTTCTGGACAGTTCTTAAAATAAGGATCATATATACTACTTCTGAATGTACTACAGCTGCATCATTTTTGAACCACCATAGCACAGGTAGGTGAAATTCCAATTTATATCGGTGCAAGAAAACAGAACAAGGCACTGGTCCTCTCCTCACAAATATTCTCTGGCTGTAGCTCCATAGAAAACTAAATTCATCAGGCAAGGCACCCCACTCCTCTCCTCATCTTCAGATGCCCAATACACCCCTTCCCTCTCACTGGCTCTTGGTATTAAAAGACCAAAGCTGCCAAGCTGGTTTTGGCACAGTTGTGTAGGGTAAACTGTCTCTAACTGCCTTCCCCATTTTTCTTCTAGGGGAAAAGCTGATAGTGGGGAGAGTCAAAGTCAGCTTTTCTCCCGGTGTTTCTTCCCACGTGTTATTTCTTGATGTGGCTCAGCAAAATGTTTAACAATCAGTAAAGTAACACCAGGCAACTACCATCACACTGCCTTCAGTAAGATTAGCTTCTACTGCAGGGGAACCACAGCCTCAGCTGTAACACAGGATCTCTCCATAATGTTCTAAGATATGTTTTCAATCTGTGGTGAACAGACCCCTGAGTGTCCATGACTGCTTTGAGAAAGGGTTACAAGATGTCTTGAAAAAGCAAACCAATACCTGTAGGCTATTTCACTACGCAGAGGTCCTCAACTCACAGAAGAAATCGCAAGGTTTGTAAATTTAAAACCTCTTCTGAAATGTGGTACAGCATACCAAGACATTTAAAAGCTACCAAGCCTCCAGAACTATGAAATTAGATTTCAAAAACCTGAAGAATTTGCATTTTCTATACCTTTGTGATTTTTTAATTTCTGGATATATACAACAATGCTCACAGAAAAACTATCAAGTTTTAAGTTCAAAATTAAATTCTCACAAGTTCACTTTTGTTAGGCTCTAGTAAGAAATACCAAATACTACAAAAATTAAAAAAGAACATAAGCATTCAATACAAATTGTTTCTAAAAGCTTAAGCTAACAGGAGCAATTGATATTGTTTTCACAGAGGACAGAAATACCTTGTGACTAGTCTCCTGTGAACATTATTTCGCCATAAGTTCTTTAAAACACACACCTATTTTATATATAAATATTCTATATCCCAAGCTATTTAAAAAAATTAACAAATGCAAAACGCTTTGTTTCTAATATCATTTTTGTAAAAAAGACACTAGCTAAGCTAGCTGATGCAAATACAAGGTATTAATCTGTCAGCTTTAACTAAGCTAACCATCATTAGCAAGAGGCATTGAATTTCAGTTGCAGGTTTTTTAACATTTACATAATGCCTTTCAACAGCACAGCTGATAAGAGACCTTTATTATGTTACTAAAACAAACCAACAAGTCCCCAGTAACGCATGTTCTGCCTCATTTACACAACAGCAGTTAATGAAGTCTCAGGACAACAGAATATGTGCTAATTTAAGGGTTTTTTCAGAATAGGTTTAGTATTTAAACATAAGAACACTTAATAATGTAAGTAAACATGAAATGATTATAGAAAGGATATAAGCATGCCCAAATTGAACAATTACTCTAGTTACATCTAGAATTTAAAGTAGATTGTGAAGATAGGTACAGACAAGAAAAAAAATATGCATCCCACTTTAAGCTTAAGAGCATAATTTTCCTACAGAAAGGAAAGTAGGCCTTAGAATGACCAAAAAAGGAACATTCAGGTCTCTACCATCTTAAGCTTTTTTTTTTCATTATGGCATCAGGTAACCAAGTGATCACACAGTCTATACTTATGAGCAAGAAAGCTGTTGGCCAGCTACAGCTAGATTTGCTAGTGATATAATAGTCTCAAAGATACTATATATTCCTCCAAATTTAGTAAAAAAAATTAGTTTATTAGAGACACCATCCACTGACAAAAAGGCAAAGGTATGGACTCAATCATACTATTCATTAGAGAATCTGCATGGGAAAGAGCTACAACAAACCAAGCTTTGTAAGACGTGTTGTTAAAATAATCGCAAATTATTCACTATGTATTGTTCACTGCCATAAATAGAACAGTAGATTATACGGGCTTCCAGTCTGGCATAACATAGGCAAATACATTTTTATAACACGTTTCCAACAATTCAAGGAGACTGCAGACATCACAGATCAAATGCTAGCTGCACATACCTCCCATGACCATTCAAATGAAGGTCAAGTTACAGAATATGGCTTGAGCTAATGTAACAAAGCCTGCTGCTGCCTGAAGAGGAAAATACTCTCTCCTCCGTCTTCCACCCGCAATCACAGACATGCCATCTGCCACCACTTTTGTGCTAGCTCTGATGTTCACACACTGTTCACTGAAAAAATTCAAGTCCCCCTAGAAGGAAAAGTACCCCCCCCCCGCCAAGGTTAGTTTTCTAAACAGTTTAGCATGTCAAATAAGCTAAGCAACAGGACTGATGCTCCAGACCCCAGTTTAAAAGAAGAGAGACACCATTTGGCCAGGAGCAGGAGAAAGAGCAAGACCACCTCTTTTTTGGCAACAAAAAGTGATTAAATTGGCTCAGCTACCACTGAACAGCACCCTTTAGTCTGTGCTAATCTGGACAAGAAATTAATTGAACTGTATTTACAGTCTCTTAGTTCAGATGAGTGCTGGTGTGTTTTGATGCTCTCTTAGGCTGTAAATTCTTACTTCAGTGCCAAATTCTTTCCAGAAGAGCATATGGATTATCAAAGTTACTAATAATTCAAATGTTTAATTGAAGCTCCGCCGTTCTGTGCTGTATCACTAGAAAACCTTAAGTCTGCTGTTCACTTGAACTGAGGACAACTTCAGCATAGTTTTATTAATAGAAAGCAGCAATATTTCCTTACTGTGATCACTGCTCGTGGCGGCCTCGGTACTCTAACAAACTTCGTATTTTGTACCCGTGGCTGAGACACAGTATTAATACTGACAGCAGACAGATTGCTTCTTGGCACAGACTGCAAATTATCTGGAACAGGAGGGGAAGGCGGACCACTGTTACTTGAAGTTTCCTAACAAAATAAAGCAAAAATATGGTCATAAAAATACACGCTATACACAGTTACTTTAAAAGACATAAGCATAAATGAGATTGTTCCATACATGTCTGGGAACTTGGAACTGTGATTTAGGAAGACTATCCAAACGTATTAGACAAATCTTGCAATTCTACAATAATATCGAAACACAAGAACACGCCCATTGTTCACAGGCTAACTGCAAAAGACCCGCGACCTTTTAATGAGGTCAAAACCAATCTAAATTTTCAAAAACCACAAACCTTGCTTCTCACTCCAAAAAAAACAAAACAACAAAAAACAAAACAGTTAACCTAACTCCTTTTGCTAGAAGGTTGAAACAAAGTTAAGTGTCTTGTTATCAGACAGCTGATAGATAATAAACATTTTTTCGCAGAAAATAAAATCCCCATTCCCCTGAACGTACTCAATTTTCAGTATATTGAGGTTTCATGATTCCTTCAGAAATAAAAGACAAGCTGCAATTTACAATTCAAAGGGTGTTCCAGGGTGGCTTTTGTTTCAGTTTGTTCTGGGGGGGGGGGCAGAGGGTGATGGAAATTCAGACAAATTTTTTTGTTTTGTTTTAATTTTTTTAAGTCATCAGAAAGGCAGCATAAAAAGCCTGTAATCCTCACTTAGCAGGTCACATTTAAGTTTTGGTCAAGATTGCCATCTAGAGGTTTACATTCAAAAAACCATAGACTACCTCAGATCTGAATGCTCGTTTGTTGGCTAGAGACTTGAGTAATTCTTCTCTTAAGAGCATCTCCTCTTCCTCTTCCTCATCAGCAAATGGAGGTTTTGGTGGCTGTTCAGGCTCTTCAGGGGGAAGAGGTGGAAGAGGTGGAGGCGGCTCAAGAGAAACACAAGAAATACCCTCCACGTAAAGTTGGCTCAAAGATGGTACAGGCTGAGATAAAAAGGAAAACAAGGGTTTGAAATGTGAAAATCACTACTACTTTGTGATTATTCAGCAGAGGCTGAGACCTAAATTATTTCATGATTTAAAACTAATTCAAACTGCAGTGAATTTCATCAGTGTCAGAGGCTGCTGCTAAACAGTTAGTAATTACTCAAAGAAGATAAGGGAAACAACAAGATTACATTTTGTCCTGGTTTTGGCTGGGTTAGAGTTAATTTTCTTCCTAGTAGCTGGCATAGTGCTGTGTTTTGGATTTAGTAGGAGAAGAATGCTGATAACACACTGATGTTTTAGTTGTTGCTAAGTAGCACTTACCTTAGTCAAGGACTTTTTTTTTTTCCCCAGCTTCCCATGCTCTGCCAGGTGCACAAGAAACTGGGAGGGGGCACAGCCAAGATAGTTGATCCAAACTGACCAAAGGGCTATTCCATACCATATGACATCATGCTCAGTATATAAACTGGGGGGAGTTGGCCGGGGGGCAGCGATCGCTGCTCGGGGACTGGCTGGGCATTGGTCGGTGGGTGGTAAGCAATTGCATCACTTGTTTTTCTTTTCCCTGGGTTTTGTTTCTCTCTCTTGTTCTCCTTTTCATTGCAATTTTTATTACCATTATTATTATATTATTCCAATTATTAAACTGTTCTTATGTCAACCCCCGAGTTTTCTTACTCTTGCCCTTCTGATTCTCTCCCCCATCCCACCACAGGGGGAGGGTGAGTGAGCAGCTGTGTGGTGTTTGGTTGCCGACTGGGGCTAAACCACGACACATTTGGATAGTAAAGTAGTGCAGACATACAAACTAAACATAAATGAGAATTCAGAACCAGAGACAGTCTAGCCACAGAAATATGGCTGACCAGATAGGTTCACACTGCTTCAAAAAACAGTCCTCAAACAGTTGATGAATTTGTCTTAGCTAACAAAATTACAGTTTCCCTTAGTCAAAAATTCAGAAGCTGCCATGGCAGGGAATGGCAACTTTCTACTGCTTTATTAAGAAGAATATCAATCATTCAGGGAAGAAGTGGCAGGAAAAAAAAAACCATACTAACTCAATTTCCATGTGGACTCTT
This sequence comes from Balaeniceps rex, assembly GCA_013401315.1. NCBI lineage: Eukaryota > Metazoa > Chordata > Aves > Pelecaniformes > Balaenicipitidae > Balaeniceps > Balaeniceps rex. The sequence continues at coordinate 12,793 of VYZW01031682.1, forward strand.
AGATGAGAAGACAGACAGCATATAGTCAAAATGCACAAAGTTTGAAAGGAGGACTGTGATGAGCTACATTTTTGGTTGGTTTCCCGCCCCCCTTTGTAACAAGTCAGAGAATAAGCACATCTACATACATGGCCTAGAGATAAAAGGCAAAGTTGCCTCACGCTAACTATTCCAATTCACTGTTTTTCCTTATGTGCTTCAGGCAACTTTTGCTTTCTGTTATGAAACAGCATAGCTCTAATAATGAAGAGAAATTTTTAGTTCAATAGGGAGAACTTCCATTAAACAGGAATTGGATCAGCCAAAAAATAGCTGAAAGAGTGTTTTTAAAAAAGCAACCACAAGTCTATCAGATAGTTCAAGGGAATCACCAAACAGAGAATTGTATCAAAAACAGAATCTAAATTTAATCCTAACTGTAGCATTAGAAATAAGACACAAAATGAGAATTATCAACCTCTTCAAAAACATGCTCCTTTCAAGGTTACTTACTGGAATTGGAGGTGGCAGTGGCAAGGAAATTGGTGGTACTGGAGGTGGAAAATATCCTATTGGACACTCAAAGAAAGGAGGCTGCACTGGAGAAGAAGCTGTAACTAAGAAAAAAAAAATTGAGTGTAAGGAATCTGGCAGGTTAATTACTAAACACCAACTCATGCTTATACTTCAACTGATTTAATGGAGCAGGAGACAACAAACGTTTTTACTATGCACCAATTTGAAAGGTAACACGAGACACAGCACAGTGCATTTATTTCTTACATATATGTATATAAAAAGAGTAGTTACCTGTCTTTTTTCTATTTTACATACAAAATGCAAGTACAGCCAAACAGTACTACTAAGCCAATGATTCAGCCCTCATTCGATTTAATTTGCAAGATCTACCTTCTTAAACCAGGTATCTCAACACAGAGTCTCCTGATTACTGGCTACCAAAAATACAACACAAATGAGGACAGAAGCAGACCAAATGCACAGCTGATACTGAATTCTGAAACATAAAACTAGAGCTTGAGATGCTTCATCAAGAGAAGATTCATGTAGCTCACACGTCCAAAACAGCAGGTGCAGTATTTTAGCAAACTAATGTATAAGGAAGGCTGACAAGAAAGGAGAAAAGAAAAAGAAGAAAAAATACGGAAGATGAAAAGCAAGAGAATAAAAATGGCCAATAAAGTAGTATGCTTAATGAAGCTTTCTCAATGCTCCACATGTTGAGAGGGAACAAGGAAACCTGAATACCTTAAATGCACCTCAAACTCAGAGTGAATAAATTATTGAGGCTGGAAGAGACTTCTGGAAGGCATATGCCCCAGCACAGGTGCTCAAAGCAGGGCTGCCCCCAAAGTCAGGTCGCTAAGGGCCTTGTCCAGTCAAGTTCCAAGTATATTTGAGGACGGAGATTCCACAACGTTTCCAGTTAACCTGTTCTAGTGTTTGTCCATCCTCTGTGAAAGTTTTCCCTTATATCTAACCAGAATTTATTTTGTTACAATTTAAGTGTTGCCCCTTGTCCTTTTGTTGCACACTCCACAGAAGAGTTTGGCTCTGTCTTCTCTATAACTGCCCACTAGGTAGTTGAAGACAGCAGCAAAAGCCTTCCTTAGCCTTCTCTTCTCAACACAAACAGCTCTCCCAGTCTCCTTCCACAAATCAAGTGCTCTAGTCCCCAATGAACTTTATGAAAAACAGGCCTGAAACAGTTTCCCTTAGTCAAAAAGGTCCTTTGCTAGAGTCCTTCTAGTACATCACTATCTTTCTCCTACTGTGAAACTAGAAAACTGATTCAGTCTTGTCAGTGTTTAACAGCTCCCTCCAACCAAACACCCACCCATTATAGTCACAGCGTTACAACACAGGCTGCAGTTTAACCTTTATTACCCAAAGCCACACTGCTGACTCACATTTCACTTAATGTCCATTGGGACCCCCAGGCCCTTTTTTGCAAAGCTGCTGTCTATCCAGTCAACACCCTAGGGCTACACAGCTGCTTGGGAATGTAAAGAATAAACTCTACAGTACTGCAATGAGAACAGTATAACCTTGAAGACCATCAAAATACCACTACAGCAGAGATGGAGAGGAAAGAGAGTCACCATTAAAACAAGACAGAATTTAATTCACCTTAAAATGTTAGTTCTAACTGCCACATCTCAAAAGAAAGACTTTCCCTCTAAAATGGTAGCTCATTTCCTACTATTTTTACCAATCAACATATAAGAAAACTGTAAATAAGTCTTACCGGGAGAGTTAGTTTCACTATCTGTATCCATAGCAACTTCATCATAATTATCATACTGATATATGCCTCCTGCACTATCTGTAGACTGCTTATCCAAAGACCATCTCAAGTCTGTATCTGAAGACTAAACACACAAAAAAGTGTATTTTATTTAGCTGTTCTTATGTTATTCTTTTACAGCAAACCAGTTAAAAGTAAATTTTGGAAACAAGCCCTTATAACTTTGTCTTCTAATTGCTTTATAAATACAATTTACTTAGCTTGTACAAAAAGAGCAAACTGAAGATTACCTTTTAATCAAACCCACTGCAGGTAGTGACTTGACAAATTAACAGGCAGTTTTAAAACTGGATCTCTTCAGGGAGAGGGGGGTGGGGGGTGTCATGATACATAGAAGCAATTTTTAAATACCTATTAGGTCATTATGTATCTGGTAAAATTGCCATGGTTATACATCTCTGAAACACCGAAAGAGAATTAAATACTTCATTATTTCTGTTAATCTGTCATGGCAATTACCAAGAGCACTTGAACTACCCGTGTTAGAAACAACACAAAATTGCACAAGGATCATCTTCACTATGACAGAGGTTGTGTGTTTAGGTGAACCATGTTCTGATTGTTCTAAGACTTAATGTCTCAGGTGGAGAATCCTTTTATTGTCCCAGAAGGAGCCACATACCACACTGAAACAAGTCCAGAGCCTGTCAACTAATAAATCAGACTGTTTAAAGAATGCCTAACACTATATGGATGCCAATCAATGTTCAGTGAACACTGAAAATATGCAGAACAGGTAAGTATGACTACTTAGACTACTCAATTTGTATCTTTCAGAGGCATACATTTTGGTAGCTTTTAGAATTTCTACTGTTTACAGTTAAACACCTTTAGCCTCAATTTTCCACTCATTATTTTAAATGGGACTCTTCTATAATATGACCTCAAATAGGGAGTCCCATTCCCTTAGTTGCAGTTTCATTTCTCCTTATAGCATCAGTAGCTCCAAGCACTTGAAGCACCTAGCTGCAGCAGCTGTACTGCTTCCATGGTGAAAGAATTAATGCTGAAATCATTTTTTCTGTAATGCACCAATGTTTTAGAGACAGAACATTAGTGATTCAAGTGCCTTTTGCTAATCTCAAGATGAGAGAATGAAGACAGCCTGGAAGTGAAGCATGATGACCACTGCAGTAACTTTATTCCTTCATAAATTTGACATAAGTCTGTCATCCTGTAATGAGGCTGAAGTAATTATCTTGTGTCTGGGCATATTTTGTACCTTGACAAATTAAAAAAATACTACAAAAAAAACAAACCTCAGATGACATTTTGAAAGAGGCAGGTCACTGAAGTTGTATAGACACAAAAAGTTTGAAAATGTGGAGACAAAACTGCAATCTAAGAGAAGAAAGCCAAGAAAGTTTAGATGATTGGTTTGTGTTAAACTACAGATTGCTCTTTGATCACAATATTCAAAATATCTTTAGGAGGAAAATGCTTTACCACTGACTTGCAAATGTACAACTCATACAAAACTGATCTTACCAAACCCAAAGGGAATGCCTGTCTAGTATGGGGTTAAAACACTGTAAACACTGAAATACTTTGAACTTTTCTTTCTTTTTTTTTTAAGGGGGGGGGGACGGGACAAGGGACGTAGAACCAGGGGGGGCAAGACAGAAATCACTCATAAATTCCAAATATAAACCCTGAACACCATATAACAAATTTGTTACCCTGCTTCTCGATCTCCTCTTTCCTCCAACTAGCTTCATAAATCGATTGTACTGCTCTTCTTGATTTGAGAGGTCCCTAATTTTTCTGATTTCTTCTTCTCTCTTTCTTCTCTCCTCTTCCTCTTCTTGTTTCCTCTGGTCTTCCTCTTTCTGACGCCTGTCTTGTTCCTTTTGCTGCTGCATCTTCTTTGATGTCTTCGTCTGTTGTTTCCTCAAAGCTTGCTTGGCTTTAAATAAAAAGTATGTGATTAACTCCACCTTACCTAAATGGTTCCCCCTAATCCTAGATTCTTCAAGAGCTTTGAGTAGATGTATGGGGTTTTAGAAGGATTAAAGGCTCATTACCCAATGTTTCACATAACATACTATGGGTGGGTTTTTTTTTATTTCAGAGGTCATGCCATTGATAGCCATTTCAGTAACATTAAACTTATTACCTGTAGCACTAGTTTTTTTTGTTGAATGTGCTTTTGTACTGGCTTTGACTTTCTGTGTTACACTTTTCGTTTTTGTTAATTTCTCCTTGCTTTCCTTCATCACCTGTTGTTCTTTTTGCTGCCATTTTTTACTAGCAGACTGAAGTGCAAGAAGCCTAAGTTGCAATTCAGACATCTCCTCCTCATCATCAAGCAGCTTCTTGAGAAGAAAAGAGAAGAAAGGATACGACAAAAAGTCAAGAAACATCATTTAATAACTAAATCTTTTTTGAAAAAGTCTTTTGAAGTCTGTCCCAAAATTTTTTCCAAGAGAAAGCTTAAAAATCCTACTGTACTGGTAAGCATCATTCCTTAAGAATGGACTGCTTTTATTACTGAAACATTTCTGGACTGCAATTTGGAAAAAGCCATCAGAGTATCGTAATGCAATTATGCCTCATCTATAGAGAAATACTTTACCTTTTCAGATGTAACATCTGAACTGCTAAGCTTTTGCACTGATGTTTGTTCTTTGTCTTCTGTACCTTCCAAAAGAAAAATACCATATTTTTGAGCGAGCTGTTTCTCATGAGACAGAGCTACATTAAAATGATGTGCAGAATTTAATCCATACAAACATATTTTACCAGTATCATTGGTACATAGTGCAAAACAGAATAGCAGTTGTATGTGTAAGATCATATTAACAAACATTAATATAAACTTGGCATGTCTGATGAAATCCAGATCATCATGATGCCATAAGCCTAAGGCAAGATTTGTCATTTTTTAATAACTCTCTATCTTAAGGTTGACACGTACTTCCCCAAGAAGCAGAGGAAAAACAGATTTGGAGACAAGAAGACTTCTCGCCATCTGTTTTATGCTACCATCTCATATCAGCTGCTGTCCTGAGCATCTCAGATTCCAATGGCAGCTATTTTGAGTAACTGGTCAGTCTTTTGCAGAATTAAATATAAAGGCCCAAAGCTGCAGTAAGAACACACTTGCTCCATTTCATGCCAAAGGAAAATAGAAAAGAGTTATCCTATGGAAAGGAATACTAAATAGTAATGTTTTCCTGCTAAACATTAAAATGCTGACATATTAATTTGTTAGACTGCCCAAAAGCCACATATCCATCTGATTATTATATAGTATACATATATACACACATTAACAGATTATATATAATATACATAATGCTATATACTATATTATACAATTACATAATTTAATGACTATAGCTAACAACTATTAATATAACTGATAGCAAAATTATAATTATACAATTTATATATAACCACACGTATATATGTTTATCTGTATCAGAGGAAAGAAATAAACATTTGGAGAGAAGCTTGGAGATCTTTTCCTGTATTAGTCTTTCTTCAAAGAGAGATTCCTTCCCACAACTCAAATTGGTAGAAAATAGTTCACACTCCATACAGCTTTTACTCTTCCTAGCATTTTATGAAAAGTCACATTCAGAAAGGTGCTGTTTAAATATACCAAGACCTTATACCTAAACAAAAATGGTATGTAGCTGAAGGTCTTCCTGCTTGCACATGCATGCATTTTTTAAAAGCACCCATACAAGAGGAAGAAAAATAGTATCTAATATCCATAAGTATTCTAAAAGAAAATTCAAAAAAGTTATTACAGTAAGCAAAGATCCTAACCGCTCAGTCCACGGGATGGAAGTAGGGAGACACAGACAGTACAGTAGTTTCTGTGATGCAGACAGACAAATGCATGGACATACAACACAAACTCAAACACTCTTTCAAACCAGAAGGGGACAACACAGGCAGAACAGACTAACGGGCAACAAGGTAAGGAAAGCAGGGAATACTGTAAAGCCTCTGTCAGAACAGCTGAACCACAGAGAATTAATTCTAGAAAGAGACACAAACTTCCCTGAGTTTTAAGACAAGTTCTTCAACTTAAACAGGTCTGGAGAAACATCCAGTATACCATTTAAAAATAATGAGGAAAACGAATTTTGCTAATTTCTTAATATATGCATAATCAAGTAGTATACATTCACTTGATACACATGAATCTGTAATAACTCAAATCAGCTGGTTTGTTTGCGGGTTTTTTGGTTTTGTTTTTGGTTTTGGTTTTTTTAATTTGGTTTTTTGTTTGTTTTATTTTGTTTGGGGTTTTTTTTTTTTTTTTTTTACACTTTGGAAGCTGTATTACATTGACATAAATGGTCACTCATACATAATCTGTCTGCTTTCAGATCATTCTTATGTCATATATTTGAGTGGTGTGCAAAAAATAATATGCTCTTACTGTGCATACTATAGCATCTATTTTCACTATCACATGAACTGTATTTTCAACTTCAGTGATTCTAAGTTTTGAAGTTGGATTTTTTTTTTTTTTGGAGACTGTTTTGCTTTTTAAATAGCTCTTTTACTCCTGCCTTGTTATGTTCTCTTCCTGCAGGCTACTGGTTTTTCTTCTATGGTCAAGATCTGGTTTTTTTTCCTCATGTCTCCCACTAAAAACTACATCACCTCTTAAAGAATACCAGAACTTATTTTTTCCTTTTTTTTCTCTTTCTATTAACAGGAAAGACACAAGGAATACCTGGAATGAGGTGGTTTGACTAGTAATTACCAGTTTTCTCTTTCGGTTTCTTTACAGGCTTTGTCTTCTAAATTCTCATTCTGAAGTTATGTATAAATCATTCTGACTTTCAGTGCTCTAGTCTTACCTTTCTTCATATTCCTACTAATGACTCACCTGTATCCGTAATCCATCCATTTACTACTTTGTCTCTTCCCACTCAAATTGCTAGTTTATGCACATTGACAAATTAGCTAACATAAGATGACAAGTGATATCCACAAGCACACCCTCAACCACAGCAAACACTTATTAGAACTAGATGAAGCCTCAGAATAGGAAGTTTAAGCTAGCCACCTTATTTTGCTGCAGACTTAAAAGTAAGCTCAAGGACTTTTACCACAGGTCAGCTGGACATGACAGCTTGTTTCTCGCTAACTGGTTCATGCATCTGAGCAATTATGCTCTTTGGCCTGCAGTCCAGAACTACCTGGACAAGATACTTTCAGTACCCTTCGGCTACACTTCTTCTACAAATCCTTTCTATTTCTGGCCCATGATTTCTTCACTATTCATGAATATCAACAACGACCAAAATAATTCTGGTGAAAAAAAATCTCATAAAGGCTTGTTACACTGAAGAAAACACGTAACAAAGATGAAATGCAGAAAAAGATGTCTCTAAATGTTATGTTTTCAGCTAAAAAAAACATTTTGCTTCTGCAAAAAAGAACAAGGGAAAAACAGAAGGAAAACTTTCAGTGAAAGCCAACAATTTCTGCTGTGAACAGCAAATAAAACCTTCAAGTCTTGTCCTCACGCTTTCTGCCAAACTATCAGTTAGTCTAAGAAAACACGTTAGTTAAAAAAAAACAACACATAAATGAGAAACATGTCCAAGTATGTTTATGTAATTCAAGGAATTACATAAAACAGGAGTTAAGTACATTAAATCCATAACTTAAAACGTTAAACATTTTATTTAAAATCAGTATTTTAATGAAAGTAAAATTTTCCCCAACGCCTAATAAATAGGATAGATAACGGCAAGCAAAAAGAACCTTACAACCTAAAACAAGTATTTACCTCGGCCAGATTCTGTGACTTCAGGTTTCTGTGATGACTGTTTCGTTCCTTCTTTTCCTTTTTTTAATCTGCTCCTCTCAGCTGGAGTAGGCAGTTTTTGTCTGAGAGGTTTCAGTTCAAATGCCTGAAAGGCTATAACCGGATTCTTCTCCTCAGGAGATACTTCTTTTATGGCATCCGTTGTAATACTGTCATTTTCTACAGTTATTTGGTCCTCAGTGTCCACTGTTTTATCATCATCTTGTTGTTCATTTTCTTCCCTGTTGCTCAAAGCCAGTCTTTCATCTTTATTAATGTATTCAAGCTCTAACTGTATCTGCTTATACTTCAAGAGCAGATCCTCAAAACTTTCTTCCACAGAGTTTTCGTTTTTAGAAGAATAGTTCTGCTTTCTAGATGGGGACCTTCCAAAAGTTTTGGCTGAATTACTGGTCAAGAAAACCAACACAAGAATATGTATAACCTTAAAACAGTGGTGATATTAATTATGACAAACAAAACTTAAGAACATTCTCACGTATTTTACTTTAATTTTACCCTAAGGCTAGCTTGAAAAATATCCCTTATAAATATGAGAAGCATGCAAAAGGTGTATCCATTATTAATATATTGACAGCTTAAACAAACACTTTCTCAAACCAACATTTAAAATATCTTACTTATGACAAGAATTTCATGAATTGCTGACAAGTCTTGTCTCTTGCTCACACCGTCCCCCCAGAAACAACAGCTGCAACGCTGAGAAGGTTCCCTATCACAAAGAGTAAGTCAGACTTCCAGAGTTTATAACTCAAGTATTGACACCCTGTCTGACATTCTGAAAAAGACAGGTTAAATTCATTCTCACTCGTTTTATCCTTTCATAAAATGCTAAGTCAAGTCTAGCCACAGCACAATTACACACTGCAGTGACTGCAGCTCAACAAATGAGGTAAGGCACAGGATAATCAACAACTGAAGGGAATAAAAAAAAAAAAAGCGTCTAAAGACTTGCAATCAAATCATTTTAAAAATGCTAAGAGGATTGGGAATTACTAATTACTCAGAAAAGGTTGTCTACACATGCCCAAGGGACAGATTTTCTTGACAACATGTTGTCCAAGGCAGGCAATGGAAATATTCTTAGGCAACTGCATCCAGAATGAAAGTTCTCACTATTAGAGGTTCACTTCCTCTTACCTTAACCTGACACTTGAAAAGCTAAACTATCCTGTAAAATAATCATGCTCGAGGGGAAATCTTTTAGGATACCGAGTCAGGTTTGACTCATTCGACTTTCAGTATCAACCCTGCTGTGATAACAGCTGACTCACACCCAGTTATGCGAAATGCTTTTTCATCAATGTCATCTCTTAAAACAATAAATGGAGTAAAACTAAAAGCTAAAATAGGTGTCCTCTGAATGCAGACATACTGAATCCAGAGGAAGATAACTTTATATTTGTCTTCTGCCATCAACATGCATCAACAACTTGGATGTTTCGCTATGTTAACTTCTAACATAAGTATGAAGAATCTTGGTATATATCCTACAAAAAACAACTTCTGTAATATCAGGACATGTTTTGCTATACAATGTTTTTTTAAGCTTCAGCACAAAACACAGAAACTAGTAGAGATAAACTACATAAAATCTGGAAGGCAATCAAACAATCTATAAACATGCTGAAAATACTAAGAGCTGTGTGCAGTATAACACCAAATTATATAGTAAGCATATTTGCCAAATTCACTTCCAACACATTTCTACTTCTAAAAAGACAACTACATCAGTGACCTTGTGAGTCACAGGAAAGTCTGAAGCTAATTAAGTGATTTAGCATAATTTTATAAAAATAAGTCTAACTATTATTTGATACTGAAATACTTCAACAGCTTCTGGAGTCATGTAGAGTTGGGTATCAAGACAAAGCTTTGAGATGTTTTTTGTGCTCAGGATAATACAATTGCTAGAGCTCCCACAACGGTATTAATCAGAAATTATGTGTTTCACATATGTAGAAGGGTTTTTTATACATGGTTCTACACACAGAATGCGAGACTACGTGGAGCACTACGAAAGGCAGACAGGCACATATGCATTAAAACAAGAGTTATTCTTCAGTCAACTCAAGAGACACTTCATCCTACAACCAAAAAAAGAGACCAACTGAAGAAACTGGGGGGTTAGAAGTGAAGAAAGATGTATACTGTGAAGAGTTCAGAATTCAACGGAAACAGAAAGACACATTTTGGTCCCATATTTCAGACTCAAAATTCCACAATTCTCTATGAAAGAATTTCTGCAGAATGACTATCCAACAGCTTCATGTTAAAGTTGCTAGGAATTAAAAGAGAAAAGCATATTAAAAGCTATACCCAAAGAAAAGTAACAAGAATTCTTGAAGTGCTCCACTGTGTCATTTACACATATACTTCTACAAAGCATTGTGCACAGTACTAGTTCCAAGGATAAAGAAAAAAAGACATCTCTGTCTTAGCAGACACTTAAACTTTTCACTTTCCTGGGGGAATTCCAAATACCACTCCAGACCACAAGCCTCCTTGTACCACTTGATGTGAAGGTCTCTTCTGAAGTCACATGCCCATGAACTACGCCCCTAGTCCATTAATATTAGCAATATGGAGGTACCTTAATATTTAGGAACTCCTTTAGGTGGCAAGGATATGAAAAACACAGAAAAGAGCTTACACTGAGAGAAAATCATGGGCCTTAACTATACAATCCATAGACAACTGAATGTCACTTATTAGAGCAACAGTATTAGAACGTTCTCTACCATGTTTAAACAGAATAGTGCATCTTAAGTATCCAAAAAAAAAAACTTCATCAATTTCTGCTTTTGATTTGAAAATGGAATTATCAGTTTCTGAATGTTCTTTTAATTAAAAGGGAGAAGGAGACTCTATATCACTATTAACAAGCATTGCAAGGTCTGTTTAAGATGATCAATACGTTTGCCCTGCAAACTACTCACTACACAGAAAGTAACCGTTTTCTGGTACTTGGAGCAACACTGCAAATTAGGAGACTTAAAACCTGTTTTCAGCACTAGAACTATCTTGCTGTGTGACCTTGGGCAAATCACATCTTCACTCGTTGCCTCTCAAGATAAGATCCTTGAATGAAGAGTTCTTATGAATACTTCAGTAATGCTCTAACTTTACCAGATGAGACTAAATAAAAGCATTTATCACTAGTTTACATATTCCATCCACATAAAAAAAAAAAGACACAGATAAATAATCTTATATCTAAAATAACATAACGATCCAAAGCCTTAAGTCCTGGCACAAGTAGGAAAAATTCCTGTTCCTGGGATCAACCAGCAGTCAAGCAAACAACACACATCCTTTGACTTGGTACAGAGGACAATAAAACACTGTAAGACTATGGAGAATAGGTTTTAACCACTAGTTCTCTCACTCAGTGTTTTTTTACACTTGTCTACATTTTCAGTTAGGCAACAATGCAGCTACATCAAGTTTCAGTACCAGGCTGCCTCTAAGTTACACTTGGCATCAGTTCTTTATGTTTTTTTCTATAGGAAACCTGGAAAGTGAGAGGAGTTTTTTCCATCACTTTTGCAGTTCCTACTCCTAAAAGGAGGAAATATTAGAACTCTATTAAAAGTCACCTAACCAACTCTAAAAGCAATCAGTGGAGAACGTCTTACAAGGAAAGCTAGGTATGGCTTTATAGAGAAATAGCGCTTTCCTATGTTACCCAAACTCCCATATAAACCACATTCTGTGCATACAGTCCCAGTTCAACTTAGGTGTAGCTTTAAAGTTAGCTTTAGCTATGTGTAACAGCCTCTGAAGGGCTGGAAGCGAAAATGAAAAAACAGTGGATCCTTCATTGCCCAATAAGGGAAATTAACAAGCTTAGGGTTTTAGGTTTACAACTGCGACACTTTAATTATATACATTAAAACTGCCGCACCAAAGACTGACCCCGCTTCACAATACTCGCACTTCAGGCTAGAAAAGCAGCCACCTGGGATCCAATCAACTAAGGCTTTGTTTCAGGCTACACTTTTTCCCAACACGGGACTGATGGGCCAGGTTGCAAGCCAGGTCACGGCAGTAATCCGGCTTCCCAGCAGCCTCTCCTTGAGAAGCAGGGCCCGCTGTCCCAGCCAACCCCTGGGACTGGAAGGGGAGCCTCCCCTCTCCGTTACTCTTACGGGAGTCCTAGGGTCACAGCATGAGGAAGAAGCGTCCCTTCCCAGGGCTTTCGGCCACGTAACGCGGCACTGACACACCCAGGCCCACCCCAGCAGCACGGCCTCCCCGCCTCCGCTCCCTCTCACGTCTCAAGGATACATTTTCGAGGGGAGGGCTCCCTCCAGCCCTGGCTGCTACTGAATCCGGCACCGCCTCCCGCTCCGGGCGGCCTCCCCGGAGGGTTGCCTCCCCGATCGCCGTCGCCTCGGCTCCTACCCCAGCGCCCTCCACCCCTGTAGGGCCGGCCTCGGAAGCGGAATCGGTCCAGGGCATTGTGGCTGCGCTCCCAGAAGGAGAGCCGGGGGCCCGTCTCCGAGTGCGAGCCCGACGGCATCCGCGGCGCCGGCATGGGCGGCGGATGGGAGCGGAACGAGTCCTTGGGCCGATACCCGCCGTGGCCGTGCAGGTGCCCCATCTCCGGCGGGGGCTGGTGCCGCGAGCGGGGGAAGCGGCGACCGGAGGAGGAGAGGGAGACGCCGCCGCGGAGGTCGGGAGGCGGCCTGCGCCTCGAGTAGGGCCTGCTGCTGACGAGGGCGCCGCCGGGCTCGGAGCCCCCGCCGCTGCCACAGGGCCCGAAACCGTTGTTGTCATCGTCGCTGATTTCGCCGTCTTCCAGCTCCCCTTCTTCCTTCGGAGAGAGCCCGCTAGGATCCAGCGCCGCCTCCGCAGGCGCGGCCGCCATGGGGCCCAGGCCAACGGTCTCAGCGAGGCAGAGCGCGGCCCGCCCCAGCCACACGGGCGGTTTCGCTTCCTGCGCAGGGCGGCCCCGCGCCTCGCCTCACCCCGTCCCCACCGCCGCCGCCCAGCTCTGCCCCGGCCCGCGCGGACTCTCGCGAGACCGCGCCCCGTCCCCCCGCTTGCCTGGGAAGGAAGGGAGATGAGTTGCGGGGGAGGGGGCGTGGGGTATCCTGGGTAATGTAGTTCCCAGCTGGGGAGCGAGGCCCTTATAATGTACGGGGCGGGGAAAGCCGGTGGCGCAGCCTATAGCGGGGCGGTCGCTAATGGGGGTTCGACCCGCCATGTCGGTAAAGGAGGCGAGTGGGAACGCCGCCATCTTGTTGAAGGGAAGCGAGCTGTGTGGAGAAGGAGGGTGGTGAGGCGATGCTGACCGGCTGCATGGTAACTTCCCTTAGCACTATCTGGGGCAGCGCCAACCATGGCGCTTCTGGGGCTCGGGTCCTCCTGGGCGCTCCGAGCCGCAGACTCTTTCTCCTTTGGGGGGTGCTGTGTTCTGTCGCCTCCACAAACGGTGCATAGGCTTCTACAGAAGGAAAAGCAGCGGGTGTCCTGGCAGTGCCCAGCACCCTGGTAGGCATCGTTAACCTGCCAGCTCCCTCCCCGTAGCTAAACTGCTGTGAAAATTTTTAAGAGGGAGGTTTCTGGCAAGCTCTCCCGACCTGTAACTGCTTTGAAGTTCAGATTGGCCCGAATGGCTGCTGTGACAGGAGTGAAAAATAAGCTTTGGAGAGGCTTATTACATAATAAGTTCATTACATAAACTCCTTAAATAATTTGTTCTAATTTCACTTCTTCAAGTTTGAGTGTTCTGGTACTACCTTGTTTGTTTCAGGGACTCAGCCTCCTCCTACCAGGGTGTTGTCAGGTGAGCAGTGATGGCTTTCTTGGGTAGAAAGAGAAACTTTATTTTAAATAAAGCCTTTCAGCCTTTCTAAGTGAAATTGGTGTCTCCTGGAAAACGCACAAAAGTTGACTTCTAAAACTTCTAGCACAGTCCCTGAGAATTTCTTCGCAATGATCATGCATGCTAAATATCTTTGCAGACTTACCATGGTTCTAAAACTTGGAGAAAGACTGCTGCCTTTTTGTGCTTTTCCTGAGGGTGAATTATGAAGGGGTTTTTTTCAGTGAATAATGTGCTACGAAAGCACAAGTACCAAAGACAAAACTCAGTATCGTGTTATTATTTATTTTTCTTCTTTGCATTTCTCTCTAGGTTTTCTTCAGATCCAACAAGAATAGGAGAGTGGATAATGCATATGCTTTGTAAAGTCCAAAATGTTGTGCCAACAAACTTACTTTTCCTTGCTCAAAACACTTTGCATCCTCTTGTTTTGACCTAACTAGACAAACTACGTGACTTAGCATAGATATCGTTCCAATGACTTGACTTCATACAAATCTTAGGGTAGAGTAATAGAATGTGTATATCATGTCCTAAATTGCTCTATTTTCCTCTGTTTAAAACTGTGGATTTGTTGTGGTTTAATCCAGCAGGCAGCTAAACACCACACAGCCATTTGCTCACTCCCCCCAGTGGGATGGGGACGGGGGGGGAAGTAAGATTTGTGGGTTGAGATAAAGACAGTTTAATAGGACAGAAAAGGAAGGGAAAATAATAATGATAAAAGGATATACAAAACAAGTGATGCACAATGCAATTGCTCACCACCTGCCGACCGACACCCAGCCAGTTCCGAGCAGCGGCCCCCCAGCCAGCTTTCCCCTAGTTTATATACTGAGCATGATGTCATATGGTATGGAATATCCCTTTGGCCAGTTTGGGTCAGCTGTCCTGGCTGTGTCCCCTCCCAGCTTCTTGTGCATCTCCAGCCTTTTCAGTCAGTAGAGCATGAGAAGCTGAAAAGTCCTTGACTAGTGTAAGCACTACTTAGCAACGACTAAAGCATCAGTGTGTTATCAACATTATTCTCATACTAAGTCCAAAACACAGCACTATGCCAGCTACTAGGAAGAAAATTAACTCTATCCCAGCCAAAAACAGGACAGGATTCTATTAAGATACTTACAAGGAAGAATGAAGCAAGTTAAAAGGTTGGTTGGTTGGGTTTTTTTGGTGTTTTTTTTTTTTTTTTTTTTAACAGGAATCCATCATACTACAGTAGTGTGTTATTTGTGTCAGTTCTTCTATTCAAATAGATGTTACCTTTGGAAATCATGCTTCATTGGTGGCTTATACTATTTTACATATCCCACAGTACTAAAAACATCCGCAAAGGCCTGGCAGATGTGACACAGGACCTACTGAAAACTTTCTGAAGAAGCAGGTAGATGGAGGTCAGGCAGGTTTCTTAAACAGTGCTAGGTGCCTATGTCTGTGTCTGAAACCTGATCTGCTCTAGTTAACAAAGAAGTTTCAATATCACTACATCTAAGTAGTGCAGAAATTTCCCTCCCAGCAGACGTTTGCTTACTTTGGCATCTCAGAGCTTTGCATATATCTGGTTCCAGTTTCCTTTGTACAATTACCTTTATTTCTAAGTGTTTTCACACACCAGTACAAAATTAGTATCAGCATCTTTTAGAATGGGAAGGAAAATGTTTACAGAACTGTAAGGTATTGGCAAAGAAGCAGCAGCTCTATGGGAAATAAACCTGATGTGGCTTATTCCCACTCTATTGATTGTTACTGTATGTTTGCCTACAGCCCATCCAACAAGTGTGCGGAATTTATTCAACAATGCTATATGATTTGTATTATAAATTTCTAGCTGAGATACTTAACCATCTGAAAAAGAAGATCCTGAGAATCTTCCAGTGGTTTTGTGTATCCTATGGTATCATATGTCCTTTCTTTTATTTCAGTTATCTGACACTGCCTGCTTTTTTCTCTCACCTAGGGTTATCAGGCAAGTAATTTTATGTCTAAATTTTCAAGAACTGGATTCATCAATTGTATTCATCACTGTTAATAAACAGGGAAATTGATAGTGTTAAATTCTCTTCTGTAAAGGGAATAAAATGCCATGTGTAAAAAGCATGTGTTGATCTGATGGTTTTGGTAGCTACACGTTTGAACAAGAGGCCATAAACATTTAAAAACTGCAAGGGAGCTGCCATTCAAAGAGAAAACATTAAGAAACTTCCTTGCTTATGGCATGGGTAATAGATGAAGAATTTTATTTTGTGAGGTTTCATTGCAATTTGTAAATTTAAGACAAAATCCAAAGCAAAGAGATTTCACCTTAGCTGGATTTGACTTCATTTCTCTTTGAAAGACATCTGATATTGCTGCTGGAGCACAAAATTTTGTGTTAAATACTGAATATGTTTTCAGTAAAATACAAATGGAATAATTAAAGATATAGGAAAGCATATGTCTTAATACTGGAGCACAGAATTTGATTTATTCTTTATCACGTTCCCTGAATATTATCTGCACCTCTAGACACGGGCAAAAAAGCACTGGAGAAATAGCATGGTTGTGAAGGTGTACTTGAATTACTGAAATTTGTGTACATAAGCAGCTAAGACTCACTGAAATAAAAGATATCTTCAAGATCTCTTCCTGCAACTCGGCTCATGCAGTTGATAAAAAGTTCTGTATTTAAAGGTAAATAGCAAATGTCACGGGATGGTTACATAGCTTTAATGCAACTAAGACTCATTTGCTTCTTTTACAAATGTGAATTACGACCATTAGTACATCTATCCTAATGCTAGGACTTCCTATTATCCTATTACTTCTGTTAATGTTTTAAATATCCCTAATATAAAAAAATCACCATATTCTCATTTTCTTGTAATATGTGTCTCAAGCTCTTTATCCAGAGCTGAAAAACAATATTGGAGTTAGTGGTCTCAGTGAGGTTTTTGCTTTAAGTGACCTCATTTCTGGTCCACAAAACACTGAAAACACCAAATTTTCAAAGTTTGAGGCAGAAAATTAGTAACATGTTTACCACATAAAGTAAGTTAAATGATTACAAGTAAAGTGGAGTCTTGTTTTTCAGAAGCACAATCTGAGCTTTAAGGACTGGGCCACATTTCAGAATATAAAAGACGTTCGGTATTAGTATAATGTTTGGCTGAGGCTAATTATATGATTATTTTTGTTTCGTTCCTGCTTTAAGTGTCAATTGTCTGATACCAACACAAGACTTAATCTAGCCAAGTTTAAGCTTAATTCACTTTACATTAAATTGAAACTTGTATTGGTGTATTTGGTCTGGCTGGGATGGAGTATCTTCATCACAGCCCGTATGGTGCTGTGTTTCGGGTTTGTGGCTAAACCAGTGTAGATAACACACCAGTGTTTCAGCTGTTGCTGAACCCTGCCTGCACAGCCTCAAGGCTTGCTCTTTTTTCTACTCTGCCCGTGCCCCCACAAGGAGGCTGGGGATGGACAGGAGATGGGGAGGGATATTCCACACCATGTAACCTCGTGCTCAGCATTTAAAAACAGCAGAGGAAAAAGAAGGATAGTGGGGCAGTTGTCTTCTAAGCTGATCATTGCTCAAAGACTGGCTGGGCATCAGCCTGCTTGTGGGAGGTGGCAAGTTATTCCCTTTCTGATGCTTGGGTTTTTTTTCTTCTTTACCTCACCTATTAAACTGGTTTTTTTATCTTAATCTATGAGTTTTCTTGCTTTTGTTCTTCCTATTAACTCCCCCATCCCGCTGGTGGGGGGGTAGTGAGCGGGCGGCTGTGTGGGTGCTTAGCTGCTGGCAAGCTACTAGTGCTACTAGTTAGTGCTTATTTATACTCACTGTTTTTTCCCACCCAAACTTCTGACAGGTTGAACTATAATAACTTTTATAAGATTCTACAATAAACCTTTCCGGAACTAAAGAGACTTCAATGCCTTTTGTTTGATTGTTTGTTTTCTTCTTGGTATTCAAACAATTATAATTTTAGATACAATGGACTCTAAATAATGAGGATTTTTTTTTTTCTAATCAAGAAAACATCAAGCTGTTAAAAATTGAATTGGGGGAAATGGTGAGGACGAAGTATGTGACTGTGAAATGCTTCTTCATAGGTTCGGGGGGGTGAAATGTTATGATGAAGGCATTCTACACAAACAGTTGAACACTATAGATTGTATTTGAATTCCTGGGAATTATGTTCAGTTAATCCATAATTTGACATGATGCAAGTTACACAATTTCACATCACTTTTTGTTTTTCTGTTTCCTAACTCATTTCTTCTGGGTTTTTTCATCTTTTTTTTTTTTTTTAACAGAAAACTCTGTGAAGTCTTCCTAAGAAGAAAGAGGTTTATATCTAAGAAGGAACTTCAAAATAAACATTAAGTGTAAACAAGTTCTTACTGAACACAGCTAATGCCTTCAAAAGACACGTCAAAGTAAAAAGAAGTAAAAATTAGAGGAGACAGTAAGACTGAGAAAAAGAATGAAGAATCACATTCAAACAGAAGGCAGAGCTGCACAATGATAGATCGAAATACTTGCCTCATCAGAAGCTTAAAATCGAATAATATTTCACCAAAAGATATATCTGAGCAAAGTATATTAAATGCCCGTTGAATCTTCCCGTGGATGAGTTAAAAATACAAGATAAAAATATGATATATTTATATGAGATATGAGATTCAAATGAGATATTTTGCAGAAGGCAATTTAGAAAAACTTTTCAAATCAAAAATTACCTGTAATCTTTACTTTTGTATTTATGCTGAGTTAATGCTAAAATATGAATCAGTCACATTGATATGCTCTCAGACATTCACTTGGTGATGAGAAAAATCCTTTTTATGACTTTAATTATTCAATACCTATCAGTTACTAATGAAGACTTCTTCAAAATCTGGAAGATGTTAAAATGTGATTTTAGGTTTTCACCTCAGGTAATAATAGTGTCTGATGGAAGAGCTGCTTCATAGAATCATAGAATCATTTGGTTGGAAAAGACCTTTAAGATCATTGAGTCCAACTGTGCCTGTCCACTACTAAACCATGTCCCTAAGAGCCTTGTCAACCCATCTTTTAAATACCTCCAGGGATGGTGACTCGACCACTTCTCTGGACAGCCTGTTCCAATACTTGACAACCCTGTCCGTGAAGAAGTTTTTCGTAATACCTAATCTAAACCTCCCCTGGTGCAACTTGAGGCCATTTCCTCTTGTTCTATTACTAGCTACTTGGGAGAAGAGACTGACACCCATCTCGCTACAACCTCCTTTCAGGTAGTTTTAGAGAGCGATAAGGTCTCCCCTCAGCATCTTCTTCTCCAGGCTAAACAACCCCAGTTCCCTCAGCCACTCCTCATAAGAGTTGCTCTCCAGACCCTTCACCAACTTCGTTGCCCTTCTTTGGACACACTCCAGCAACTCAATGTCCTTCTTGTAGTGAGGGGCCCAAAACTGAACACAGTACTCGAGGTGCGGCCTCACCAGTGCCGAGTACAGGGGAAGGATGACTTCCCTGGTCCTGCTGGTCACACTATTTCTGATACAAGCCAGGATGCCGTTGGCCTTCTTGGCCACCTGGGCACACTGCTGGCTCATATTCAGTCGGCTGTCGACCAACACCCCCAGATCCCTCTCTGCCAAGCAGCTTTCCAGCCACTCATCCCCAAGCCTGTAGCGTTGCATGGGGTTGTTGTGGCCCAAGTGCAGGACCCGGCACTTGGCCTTGTTGAACCTCATACAATTGGTCACAGCCCATTGGTCCAGCCTGTCCAGGTCCCTCTGTAGAGCCTTCCTACCCTCAAGCAGATCAACACTTGCACCCAGCTTAGTGTCATCTGCAAACTTGCTGAGGGTACACTCGATCCCCTCATCCAGGTCATTGATAAAGATGTTAAACAGAACCAGCCCCAACACTGAGCCCTGGGGAACACCACTCGTGACCGGCCTCCAACTGGATTTAACTCCATTCACCACCACCCTTTGGGCCTGGCCAGCCAGCCAGTTTTTAACCCAGCAAAGAGTATGCCTGTCCAGGCCATGGGCAGCCAGTTTCTCCAGGAGAATGCTGTGGGAGGCAGTGTCAAAGGCTTTACTAAAGTCCAGGTAGACAACATCCACAGCCTTTCCCTCATCCACTAAGCAGGTCACCTTGTCATAGAAGGAGATCAGGTTAGTCAAGCAGGACCTGCCCTTCATAAACCCATGTTGACTGGGCCTGATCTTCTGGTTGTCTGGGATGTGCTGTGTGATGGCACTCAAGACGATCTGCTCCATAATCTTCCCTGGCACCGAGGTCAGGCTGATGGGCCTGTACTTCCCCAGATCCTTCCTCCGGCCCTTCTTGTAAATGGGTGTCATACTTGCCAGCCTCCAGTCGAGTGGTACTTCCCCACTCAGCCAGGACTGCGGGTAGATGATGGAAAGAGACTTGGTGAGCACTTCTACCAGCTCCCTCAGTACCCTTGGGTGGATCCC
>VYZW01031683.1:0-20376 GCA_013401315.1 Balaeniceps rex
TCCCATAAACTGTTGACCAAGTCTGGGACTAAGATTGGATTTAGCTGCACCTAGGCTCCTCTCTGGGAAGGAGTTTAGAAAGCAAGGGGGTCTACTCTGAATCTTGTGACTCAACGGGAGGGTTGCCCTTATTCCCCTACACCCACGATCTCTCTGCGAATCCTTCTAACTCGAGTGTAACTCATTTTTCCTTTGTGTACTTCTTCCATGTAGTAATAGATTTAACCTTGACATCTTCAAATTTTTAAGTCACTGTTTTGATTAATTTTGTCTAATCACTTTGATAATTGACTGATGATTGAGTGCTATTAAAATATCACAATCAAATCCTGTGATTTGTCACTAGTAAATTCTAAACTGCTACTAAATCAAACTGTGTAAAGTCACTCATTCATGACAAATTAACATAATCAGCAGGATTCACAAATCCATATTCGCAACAATGGGCACACAGACTAAAGCAGTGTGAGTGGAGCTGGAAGGTGACAGTGACTAGAACCAAATTAGTAAGCCAGAAGGCAACTAGGAAAAGTGAGGGAGATGTTACCTATTTCTCAGTTACAATGTCTCATGTTTCTACTAGCTTTCTTCCATTCTCTTGATATGCAAGCAAACACTTATTTTTAGACTTTAATATGGTGAGAATGCTTGTATGTGACCATAAATTAAACTTTGAGGATAATAACATGAGAAACTCATAGATCATAGAAGGGGAAAATTGGTTGGCCAAACCTGACCGGGGACTAAACTAGTAAGACAAAAACAGGAGAAACTATCAGACTTTACAGATGATGAAGTAGAATCCTTGGGAGAAGAATGTGGAAAAATAGTGCATGGTGAAATGCTAGCTTCCTAGGAGTTTGTGACTAATGCTGGGTATTAAATCAGTAAAGCAAAGGCCAGTGGACAAAGAGATGGTTAGCTGTTTATTTAGGACAGAGGGAAAGGAATATGTAAGGTAAAACAAACCATGCAATTGAGGCTGTTCAGTACTTCCTCTCAAGCAGTTCTGCTTCTGACCATAGCAGCTTTGAGCAGGAAGATAAATGTATTGTTGATCTGATCATTTATATGTCTAACTTTATTCTGTGACCAGGAGAGAGTTGGGGTGCTTTTCCTGCCACCAGTGAGACATCATTCAACAGAGACAAAGCAGACATCCTGACACCCTAACAGAATGCAGGCAATTCCATCAAATAAGAAAGTTTCAAATAAAACTAGATTTCTATCATGTATAATACAATACTAATTGCCAACCACCTTTTGTTTAAGGGATGATCTTTTATTTCTTTGAATTGCTAATTTAAATGACTGCCTGTTCTGTGTTGTAAGGATTGTACTTTCTCTTATGTGTTTCTCCTGAATACAAGAGTCTGAACTGGGTTGAGATGGTGTTGGTGAATCAGTCAAACCTTTGCAGAGCAATACCATCTGTCAATAGACTTTTTCAGTGTAGAAATCAGCCTGCTTAACAAAAATGAATCACAGTGCCCCAGATTTTTTCCTTCTGTATTTTTCTAACAGGGGGCTATTGAATTGCGTTCAAAAAGGACATGATTGGTGTTTCATGCTTGAGCTCTTGACTTTTAAAGTACATAATGACTGTAGGTTTACTATTGGCCTTTGAAACCCAGATAGGGAGAGGAATACAAGAAGAAATGGTTCACTGTAAATACCCACTCACAGTAAACTGAAAATATTGTCCATGTGTGAGAGTGGATATTCTTTATTTCAGAGGTACAATAGCTATGTATACAATTTATAACTCTAAGTGCTGGAAACATGTATGCATCCTACAATTTTCCAAACCCTCTTGTGAGACTAGCACAAAGGGAAACCTTGACAGAGTGATGTAAAGCTCTGAGTATAACTGAAAGAATAGTTGTGAGTATTCAGTCCTGAATAGGCATTGCTGAGACACAACGCTATGTTTACAACTGTTTCATTTCATGCAAAACATTGTTGTTTAAGACGAACATATAATCACAAACAGCAGTTGTTTACATTTTATACCATATTTAAAATCAAAGAATACTAAGATTTTCTTGATTGGTTAGGGTTTGGTTTGGGTTTTTTTAAGATGCTATATAATGACTTTACCATAGAAATTCAAAAAGCTACATTTGAAATACATATACATAGCATCTGTGTTTAACTAAATTAACTTCAAATTGGATTGCAATATAGATGCAACCTTTTAACGTAAGTAATATGCGGATGATAGTGTCCAGGTATATTAAGTTAGTGCATAAGTGCAGAACAACAAAAGGATCACAACCTGAAGTGGGGGATTACAATATTAAGTGAGCATCTCTTCCTCAGTGATGACTGCAGTAGTAATATTCCTTTCAAAACTCAGGTAAAAGCTCCAGAAATGTAATGTAATTTTTGTGGGTTTTTTTTGTAAACTTCCCATGAATAAAAAGGATTTTGCATGGGTCAGTCAGTAATTTTCATGAACATTGCTTTAAGAAGATATTTCTCTGCTGTTTATAGTGACTAGTCCCATACAAGACAATATACAGATAAAGTGGATCACAAAAATAAATTTATCATGGTTTCCGGAAACAAAACTTTTGATGGTTGTTTTGTGGCTCTCTAGAAAACAAGGTTGCTGCTACAAAAGCAACAAATGTACTATCAGTGCTATCTGTACCCTCTCACACTGTTTAGTTAAGTAAGTAATGTAGTAATACCTACTAGTAAAAAAAAAGAATCTCTTTAAAAGGAGAAAAAGGTAAGTATTTGACTTAAAAGGAGATATTTTTCTCTGGTCACTGATGCTTAAACTGTGAAACAGCAAGGTGGTTTACTATTTTTCTTCCTTAATAAAAAGCTATTCACTTCACATAGTTTAAACCAGTTCAGGACTGAAGCTGTTTATTAATTTATTAATGGCACATGAACAACTGGGAATCAGAGAACTACGCATTCAGGATCAATTTCAATACTAGAACAGACAAATCACAACACCTGAAATGTTAATACAGTGTTAATAAATTTCTAAATATCCTTCTATAATCCCAAGAAATACTTATCAAGACATGCACATACACACAGACACGCATGCACACACACACACACACGCGCACACATGCGTTCTCACAGAACATGTGGGCTACAAGCAGACCCCCCCCTTTCATGAGGTCCTGTGTCGGAGATGTGGATGCTCCAGCTTTTTGTGTACC
The DNA here is from genome assembly GCA_013401315.1 of Balaeniceps rex. Taxonomy (NCBI): domain Eukaryota; kingdom Metazoa; phylum Chordata; class Aves; order Pelecaniformes; family Balaenicipitidae; genus Balaeniceps; species Balaeniceps rex. The sequence goes on from VYZW01031683.1 coordinate 3,189, forward strand.
TGTGTTGCTCCCTATAAGCAGCTAATAACCATGCTGATGAGAAAGCCCCCCACAAGGCCACATACACCCACATAAAGAGTATATTTTTTCCCAGAAAAAAATAGAAAATGAAAACAAATATTGCAGTAAGTTCTGTCGTGGTTTAGCTCCAGTCGGCAACTGAGCACCACACAGCCGCTCGCTCACCCTCCCCCTCCCTGGTGGGATGGGGGAGAGAATCGGAAGGGCAAGAGTAAGAAAACCCACGGGTTGAGATAAAAACAGTTTAATAATTGAAATAAAATAATAATAATAATGATAGGAATAAAATTGCAATGAAAAGGAAAACGAGAGAGAGAGAAACAAAACCCAGGGGAAAAAAAAAAGAAGTGATGCAACCACTCACCACCCACCAACCATCGCCCAGCCAGTCCCCGAGCAGCGATCGCTGCCCCCTGGCCAACTCCCCCCAGTTTCTATACTGAGCATGACGTCATATGGTATGGAATAGCCCTTTGGTCAATTTGGATCAACTATCTTGGCTGTGCCCCCTCCCAGTTCCTTGTGTACCTGGCAGAGCATGGGAAGCTGAAAAAGAAAGTCCTTGGCTATTCTAAGCACTACTTGGCAACAACTAAAACATCAGTGTGTTATCAGCATTCTTCTGACACTAAATCCAAAACACAGCACTATGCCAGCTATGGGTTTTACTTTTTTTTTCCCTCCCATTCTCTCCCCCATCCCAGCAGGGCGGGGAGCGGCGGGGGAAGAGGGTGAGCGAGCGGCTGTGTGGTGCTTAGTTGCCAACTTAGTTGCCAACCAGGGTTAAACCACACCACCATTGCTCAGAGAGTGGCTGGACATGGGTCTACTTGTGGGAGGTCACTGACTGCCTTCACTGCTTCCCTTGTTTGTTTGTTTCCTCTTTCCTCATTCCTTCGCTTTAACTGTCTTTTTCTTGACTCATGAGTTTTTCTCGCTTTTGCTCTTTTGATGTCTCTCCCATCCTGCTGCATAGGGGAGATGAGAGAGTAGCTGGGCGGGTGCTTAATTGCTGGCCAAGGCCACTATGTAATACTACTTCAGTACAGTAGTGGAAAGAGTTATTTCCTTCTGTAAACCTCGAATGTTCTGTACAAAGTAATTAGAGCTTTTAAAGCTGAACTTTAAGCTAAGCTGAACTGAAATGAATAATAATTTTGATACTGTGAATGTATGTAAACACACACATAGACATATACACATATAGTATCCATATAATCATGTATACTTACACATATTCAGATGTAGTCTGTTTCTTGACACTGATAAGAAATGCCACTTAAAAACTCTGTACTGAATCAAGCATGTTTTTGAAACGAAATGCAATATAATTCTGGAAGAAAAATATGTGCTGTACTACACCTTAGGGACATTTCAAAACATTTCTTATGATAAAATGTTATCCCTTGTACTTACATAGAGGTTGTCCCTCATTTTCATCAATAGAAGATGAATACCCCAGAACAACAAAGATATAATTAGGGCCTTTATTCTCCTGCAAAGAACTCTAATGGGTATGAAGAGGTTGTCAATGTCTAGAAGCTGTAGGACTGTGGATTCAAAGAAAGGATGTTTCAAGACAGAAACTATTCAACGGGAATCATTTACTATCATCTGTTTGAGGGGCTGGTTTGGGTTTTTTTAATATGATACAGAAAAATTTTATGATTCATTGAGAGACTGTCTTTTGTCTTGATTTTACCCAGTTTCTGCTTAGTTATCACTGAAGGCAACTTGTAATCATTAAGCTTCTAGTATTGCTGAAAATTTGTGGCAGGACGTGTTTTCAATTAATGTCAGTAGTACATTCCATTTGAAAATGTGAAACTTTGCTCTCTTCACTTTTCTAGGTTTACTTCTCCTGTCTCAGCAACTTAAGATCTATGTCAATGTGTCTTTAAAAATATATCCTACAATTAACACAACAGAGAGTTTTGCATCAAGCATCAATGGAGCAGAAAGTATTAGAATAGCATTTTAATAGTTTCTACTTTCAAAAGCACTGACTGCTGTGTTTGATATATATTTATATATTTATACTCCGATATTACAGTATCGATTCTTGACATTCTATGCTATTTCAGTAGTGCCATTTATGTCAAGGTCTTCTCCATTGCTAGAGTTCACCTATTTCTGGTTTTAGTAACACTGTCAATTCAAAACTATTTTCCTCAAAAATAGGGTTACGTAATCTTTCTCAATGACAGTTGTTTTCATGTCATATTTGAAAACTCAGCCCTCAGCTGCACCAGATGAAATGCTTAAAAAAATAGCTTATTTTCTAACAAACAAAATTTGAAAACAAATACATCACTTTTCTGTTGTATGGAAAAAAATTGCCTTATATATTCATCCTCTCTTTAATATTCTATTTAAATCTGGAGTAGTAGAAACGAAGTAGGGAAAACTAATGCTGTGTAAGAATCAGATCAAAAAATACATGTAATTTTATATAAAAAATAGCTTGTTTGCATATGCACACAAAAATACACCTGAAATCCTTTGTCACATCACTATGACCTATAAAATCGAAGGTGCAATGTTCAGTTTTTATGAAATGTGAGATTTTATAGAAGGATAATGTAGCTATATACTGTATAGCTTATTGTAAAGCCATGTAATAAAAATATTAATTATGCTTCCTTAGGTGAACTCATTATTATCTGTTCAATAGTTCAAGATATAATGTTTCAAATTCTGAATAGATTCAGATAGTAAACGTCAACCAGTTGTGACATTTTGGATCAGACGTATTTCTTACCATAGAGCAGCAAACTACTTCAACACAAATTTTAAGTAAAAAAGCCTGGCCACTGGGCAAACAATTATATATAAGGTACAGTATAATAAGATAAAACTTATTAAACATATAATAAAAATATTTATTACTTCTTGGTTTAACATGGTGTCCTGGTTTTGGCTGGGATAGAGTTAATTTTCTTCCTAGTAGCTGGCGCAGTGCTGTGTTTTGGATTTAGTATGAGAATAATGTTGATGACACACTGATATTTTAGTTGTTGCTAAGTAGTACTGACACTCGTCAAGGACTTCTTCAGCTTCCCATGCTCTGCCAGGTGCACAAGAAGCTGGGAGGGGGCACAGCCAAGACAGTTGATCCAAACTGACCAAAGGGCTATTCCATAACAACATGCTCAGTATATAAACTGGGGGGAGTTGGCCGGGGGACAGTGATTGTTGCTCAGGGACTGGCTGGGCATAGGTTGGCAGATGGTGAGCAGTTGCATCACCTGTTTTTTTCCCTGGGTTTTGTTCTTCTTGTTGTTGTTTTCCTTTTCACCATTTATTATCGTTGTTGTTGTTGTTGTCATTCTTATTCTTTTGTTTCAATTATTAAGCTGTTCTTCTCTCAACCCGCGAGTTTTCTTACTTTTACCCTTCCGATTCTCTCCCCCATCCCACTGCGGGGGGGAGGGTGAGTGAGTGGCTGCGTGGTGCTTAGTTGCCGGCTGGGGTTAAACCACGGCACATGTAAAAACGTGTTAGATTTAATGCAGAATATTATTTTCATGTATTAAAAAAACCTCAACAACAATAACAACAACTTGCAGTTGTGACAATGTTCGTTCCAAGTGTAATTCTGTAGCTTTGTTAATATTAAAGAAACCTCAGTGCTTGTCGACATGAATTGCAGGATGGAAACTGATGTCAATGTCATGTTATGCCAGCCCTGCATTATTCCTTACGCTTCTATAACTATTAAAGAAGATTAAAAGTTGAATAGAAAATGATTCACAAGTAACAGTGAGCTTCACAATTATGTTATTTGTTAAAGTACTTGTAACTTTGAAAAAGAACAAATACCACTTTTAATAGATAAATGAGGTATTGAACAGGTAGAGTGGATATTCTATCTATACTTTTCTGTACACAGTGCTGAAGTCTGACCACGTGAAAAAAAATTCTTAGGTCCTATGACTACGAGAGAAAACTTCGAAGTTTACTTGAAAACATATGTTTTTTTAATAATTTTAAATCTTCTTCTATTTTCATTTGTTTATTTTTAATTACTCTTTGCTGGAGAATTACTAGAAAATGGAAGGAATTGAACAACTGAAGCTATTTATGTGGCTCTATCTTCTGTTTGTTATAATATCCTTCTATAAGCAGTATGAGTCTAATTCAGTCTCTTTATTAAATTAATGTCTATTCTTTTCTCCCAAGTGGCTTTTCTTAGTGACCTAGAGACACAGTAGTTATACAGTATATATTCACAGAAATAATTTAATGAATGTTGTGTTTATAGGCATTATTTTTTCAAGCGGCAATTTCAATTTATTGTAATGTACCACATTTACAGAGTGTAATTTTGCAGATACAAAAATGAGACAATGTGTTATTTGGCATGTCATTTCAGATCAGCTCATGGATTGGGATCAGCTTTAGAAAGTAATGATGACTAAAAGCATATCTTCTGGCAACCATCCATAGGAACATACCTGTGTTGGTTTTTGAACTTATGTGACAGAGGATGAGGCAAAAATAAAGCAATAACTGTTAGTGGTTTGAGGGTTAGGTGACATACAATAAAAGCACTAGTTCAGCATGTTCATTTTCTCTCAGATACTCAGTTCTTGTTTCCATTATGTTCTGAGGAATGTACTGCTCAACTAGAGGCCTGTCTGCAGATCAGCATCACTTCTATGCTTCAAGCACTAATAATTTAAAACCTTACATCTTTGATATTGGTTCCCTGTTAAGCCTCTTCCCTTTCAATTATAATATTGACTTTTCTTTGTAGTTTCTTGCAATACTTCATGTTATGTTATTGGCACGAGTGTTCATTCCTAAAAAGATAAAAGGAACACTGCAATGCACTTTTCAACCTTTATACAGGTGATAGTAAGCCTGTGAAAAGTGACATTTCTTCTTTCTTTTTCTCTTGAAAATAACAAAGGCAAAAGATGATCTTCCTCCCTCTCTTAGCTCCCGATCTTACCAAGTGTATTCAAAAGATACATTTCTGTGTATTTGCTAAGTAGTCATCTTCATGGGCTAGTTATCTGCAAGGTGGATCACAGTAACTGCAGCTCGTGGAAGATCACCATAAATGATGAGCGTGTGCTTAAGCCAGGTCTTTGCAAACATTGCAAATATGACTATTTTGAGACTTTTCTTCTGAAAAAAAATCTTGTTCTTTATTAACATTTGAGGTAAACTCACTCATTGATATGCTAATGTGTGTTTCTCGAGCACTTCCCTCCCTCCTTTACTTCCCCAGAAATAAATGCTAGCTCCTCTTCATTTGTGAACCAAAAGTTAATGAATGGCAGGTCAAAATGGAAATAGCAGGTGATATACAAGTAAGGATTCCTGCAATACTACTGAGAAACTGAAATATAAGATAATTACACTAAAACTAATACTTTATTTTATGTTTTCAGACATCAACAGGAATTCATTACCTACCAAGCAGATCTAATTTGACTTTCAGGCACATCTGAATACCAACCAGAAATAATCTGGCCTTGATGTTTCTCTTCAATTTTGTTACACCTGCTCTGAAGATACCAAGGGATGCACATTAATCTGCTTTTGCACAGAACCAGATGTTACCTTTTGTAGCAAGTCATTACATTTCAAAGTGGGTATTCCAAAAATAAAATTATTTTGTCTTTTTACTTCAGCTTCTTTCTTTGTCTTCTTAGAAGGTTTGTTGCTTTCTTGCTTCACAATCCACTTTTTAAAATAGCTTTTTTAACTTTTTTTTTTCCTGTGTGACTTCATTAGTAACTACATTCACAAGCACATACAAACAGGCAAATTTCTGAACTGGGCTAGACTGTAGCTTTACAATTTGTCTTGCTTTAGGCAGGGCATACATAGCAGGGCAATATGCTTTTCTCAACAGTGCCAAGTGTGTCTCATGGCATGGCATCTCCATAGCTGCAGGAAGAAAGCAGGTTCTTAACTTCAGCCATGGCTGGAGTGGGGACTCCTCTCCCTTCCTTCCCTCCTTTTCCAACCTTTTTTGAAGCAAGGTTGTAAAATCGGTATTTCTTTCCTTTGAGAAAAAATAAAGAAAAATATTGGGATACAATTATTTTACCTACTGCAGTTTTGTGTCTGACACTTCACTGTTTGAACATTACAAAGCTGTTATTCACCACAGTTTGTTTCCTTTTGTACAGAGGGTGCATATAAGCTATTTCTCTGTTAATGTGATGGTTGCCTATGTTAACTTGTACAGCATGAAGATCAGAAAATACTCCACATACTAGGCTATCAATAGTTGACATAGGATAGCATTGGTAATTCAAAATTTATACTATAAATATTTACATTAGCATTTCTGATTTTATGTGTTAGATCTAGAACGCCCAGAACATTCCTTTTGGTGCGCTGATTACATGACTTTATCATTTAAATAGTTCAAAATTTGAAAGGATGTTTTAAAATCTTTATGTTCTTGAGTTTATGCTTATTTACCCTATAGCAGGAGTAGCTGTAGGTTTGTAAACCAGGGTGTACAATACTGCCCCTTGAAAGGGGAGATGGAGGATGCAGTGCAAGGGAGTGCAGGCATAGCATGGTAATAGGAGGGGCAAAGGATGACATTGAATGACACTGGGAATATAAACAACTCACTAGCAGTCATTTAAAGAGCTGAGATCTGCACAAAGTGGCTTTTAAGGGTGACAAAATGAACAAATAGCAAGTAACTAACATATAAAATATACCATACATAGTAACGTCAGCTGTAATGTGGACATGTAGACCTATGAAGAAAAAGCAAGGTGTAAAATTGTGTTAGAAAACACACACAAATAGTCCCAAGTGAATCCTGGACTAAGGAAAAACTAAATGCCACTATCAACATCACACTCATCCTGGTGAAGAATTTGGGATGCTGACACCTTGATGTAACCCCTCATCCTTTCTTCTTGAGAAGTACTGGTACTGTGTATCTGGGCAGTGAGCATAACACCAAAGAAAAGGGATACACTAGGAAATTCTTGTGTAACAGTTTTTAATTTCATTATATTAATATTTGGTTTGCATTGATTGGATAATTTGGGTTGTGAATGTCAGTATCATTGTACCAGACTAACTGTAATAAATTTTGTGTTTTATTTAGATTGTTAAGCTTTTTATTACACTAAGAAGTTCTTGAATTCCTGTAAAAGGTGTGTGCCCTTTTTTCCCCATTACAAAATGTGAAGTGTAACACAGCCAGCAGTCTCTAGGATGGATGCAGCCTACCAGAGCAGTTCACAGAGACTTTACACTGTTTCCTGCATCTCAGGAGTCACCTGACTAGGTGCTCCTACTCCTGGTCAGGAATCATGGCTTTGTTATGTGCGCAAGGCTGAGTAATAGGAACTTGTGAATTTCTTAAGCGTGACGGGTGTACCACCTGTCATTTGTCAGGTAATGTGCATACAGCACATATGAGGTTGCTTCGTAGACCATGTGTTCTTCTATGCTGTCCTAAATGTTGGGTTGATGTGATCCAGGGGTTGGTTGGATGGTTGGTTTGTTTCTTGTCATTTACAGTTACTGAGAGTGTTGGGAGCAATATGAGAGTGTGTAAGCATGGAGACTAGCATCAGACTTTACACATCATAAGGATACCTTCTTTATGTCTCACAAGTTTTGTAAATGTAGCTTTGATTTTTCTCAGATCTGTATGACAAATTTTATCATGAAGAATTGGAAAGACTGTATAAAGATTGCAGTATCAGTTAGTACTCTGCCAAGACAAATATTGTTTGTTTGTTTCATGTCTCACTGTTATTGCCTACCACACAGTCTGCCTTTTTATCACCTATTTAATGAACTGCAGAACTATCTTTCATTTGTGCTTGGTATTCATCTTGGCACAAAGTTTCTCAACGGGTGTGTTAATAGAATTAATGCACAGCAGTAAAAGAGAGTAGAATCCAGAAACAGAATTCACAATCTAATTTACATTCACCAGACAGCTAGTGAGTGAACACATACGCCGCTGAAACAGATGAGCACAACTGTGGCAGCTAAGAGACTAATGCACAGCAGTTAACATGAAACCCTGCTCTGAACACTGAAACTTGTATTAGTACACATGTGCATCTCAAGAAGCAGGCTATAGAATACCTACCATTACAATCTGAACTAGATTCTTGAGCATATGTTTCTAATAATTAAACAACATGATTTTACAGACAGCATTCAAATAGTCCATGTGAAATGCAAATCTGCACTTAAGACATATGCTTCTGTTTTATCACATACACTTCTGGTTAGAAGTAAAAATCTATAAAGAAGCATAATCTGACAGAAAGACACAGTGCTCTGTGTTGCATACATTGGACATGAAACATATGGTCTGCAGTCAAGCAGAGAAAGCCTCATATAAGTTGAAAGCCCAGAACAGCAAATTATAAGGACAGAATAGCACATAAGATGAGAACTACTTTTGAGAACTGTTTTTGGAAAGCCATTTTATTTGTTTGCTTAATTTATTGAGAGTGTCCTTTATAACTTTCTGTGCTATGAGCACTGCACTTCAGTAATAGGGTTTTATTACCCTTGCAGAAACAGCAAAAAAGTACCTGTCTTCTTGTATCTCTGAGGTGAATATATGAAAGTGAACATTACTTACGTATCTCTGTTCAGTAGGGACACAGTAAAAAGAAAGGGTAAGTTAAGACCTATTTCCTCAAAATCCACTCTTTTTTTTTTTTTTTTTTTTTTTAGAAAAGACTTTCCTATGTGTACTAATCTAATTCAGTATTACCATTGGAATGTCTCAAAGCTGGAGAAGAACAGCAGCTAACAGCAGTCTGGGGCCTCACTCTAATAGGTTCAGTCAGTCAGATGAAAACCTTCCATTACAAGCATCTCCTAAATGTGATCTGAAAGATACTAAAGCTCTTGCATTTCTTTGTCTGTGATAGCAAATGCATTATGTGTCTCCACGAATTATACACAAAAGGAGTTAGATACTGTTTGTAAAACAAGCACGCCTGCTGGGTTTAATCACCACAAGCAAAAAGTCACTTTAAACCTGCTACTAACAGCACTTTGGCTTTTTATTACTGAGTGTATAAAAGCCTCTTTGATTTTTTTAAAATACATTGGAGCTGTTTTCTTTATAAGTGTTGGTACAACAATATTCCAACTGACCTTCATCCTTGATGTTACTTTTATGCTGTGCAGCTTCTCTTCTAATAGTTAAAAAAAAATGAACTCAGGCAATGAACTCAGATGATTAGTCATTTGCCTTTCATCTCTGGGGCTATAGTCAAATGTGTCTTTGACAGGAATATCTTATTCTTTTCAGATCAGATGTCTGTAAGTCTAGAGTGTAATACTTTTTGATGCCCTTATTTTCTAGGCCAAAACAAAAAAAACACCTACTTTTTTTTTTTTTTTCTCTATGTGAGTACTAACAATTTCCTGTTCTACTTGATTAGAGAATGAAACCTTCTGCTGGTTCAGAGACAGCTGAGACATGAGTAGAAAATATGGTTTCATACCTGCTTCCATTTCACTTAACCTACACATAAGAAGCAAAACTGTATATAATGATATATCAAATATCTTTTCCATTTCAATCTTGAATCAACTAAAAAACATTTTTTATTATACCTCTAGAACTAAATAATGAATTTCCTCACACTAATTTTAACCAAACAAAGGTATAATTAGACATTGAGTGTGGGAGGTATCTTCTCAGAAGCTCAGCAGCCTGCAGAATGGCCTTATATCACAATTTAAAAGATCAAAGAGACATGTTGTAATACCAGGAGCACAATACAGTCATGTATAGATGAACGATTACACAAGTTAAAAATAATGGCTGAGCTCTTCCCGATATGGGAATAAATACTAAAACTAAGCTGTAAATAAATTTTACTTCATTTAGACTTGCAAATAATGAGTTAATTTTTCCCCACAAATATGTGCCCATGTACTTGATTGGTTTCAATGGAAATATTCACTGTATGCTCTTTTAAGAAGAAACTCACTCAACACATTAGCATTACCTTCCAGCTATTGTTTTCATGCTATGAATATTTTTTGAGCTGAAACCTGGTGAAATGTCCTCTTCAGAGACAGCAAGTGAATATTAGTGGTTTTAACAGAGCTGCAGGAATATAAGTAAAAGGTTAATTACCTCATGTCAGGTTCTTTACAACTGTGTATATTAGTCTAATATATGTCATATAATTTAGATTCAGACAGCATTATTCCCTAAAACCCATGTAGGAAAATTTATGCATATTATATATAACAGCTACACTTAATTGTAAAGAACTGATCAATTGACTTCTGTTGCCTTGTGTAATTTTCAGTTCTGGCAACCTAATCAATAAGATGCCAAAGAAATTCTGTTAAAAAACAAAACATCTGGCAGTTTATGTATAGTTTAATTGTCCAAACAGCTGAAGTCTACAAACCTCATTTATTCCATTTTGTTACCCTGATTGTGACAGTAGTCCAGGAAAAACCTAAACATCTCCAAAACACAAAAACAATTATGCTGGATTTTACTAAAGGTCCATCTAAGTCTGTACTCTGTCCTAGACTGTGACAAGCCACATAGCAAAAAACTTTAGTTGTCCATTATCCTTAGAAACTTGGGTACAGAACAGTCCTGCTAACCTAGACCTGTGCTGGTTTTTTTTCTTTACATTACCAAAAAGTAACATCTATTCTTTGACTGTCTAGGAATCCCATGCAGTCTACACTGAGTACACACTAGCTACTTTAAGAAGGAAGTATAACTGACTGGCTTGTCCAATATTAACTGCCTGACTGCAGTGGTGCAGCTGGAAGACTGTTGTATGAGGAGTTGGTGATCCGCATACTTGCTTCCTTCTCATATATACAGATGCTCTGTGACAATTTACCAACCATCTCCCAAGAGGAGATTAGGAATGAGGAGTTGCGGTCAGTTCATAATAGTTCATCCCTGCTGTTCCCCTGCTCCACATGGGGTCCCTCCCATGGGAGACAGTCATTCACGAACAGCTCCAATGTGGGTCCTTCCCAAAGGCTGCAGTTCTTCAAGAGCTGCTTTAGCATAGGTCCTTTCCATGGGACACAGTCTTTCAGGTACAGACTGCTCCAGCATGGATGTCTCCCATGGGCCACAGGTGCTGCCAGAAAACATGCTCCTGCATGGGCTTCTCTCCATGGGCTGCAGCTTCCTTCAGGCACCTCCACCTGCTCCAGCATGGGGTCCTCCACAGTTGCAGTGTGGATATCTGCTCCAGCATTGTCCTCTCCATGGGCTGCAGGGACAAGTTGCTTCACCATGGACCTCTTCACAGACTGCAGGGGAACATCTGCTCCTGTGCTTGGAACACCTCCTCCCCCTCCTCCTTCATGGACTTCACCTGGGTGTCTCCAGGGCTGTTTCTCCTCTCTCTGATAGCTGCTGCACAGTGTTACCCTTTCTTTAATACATTTTCACTGAGGTGCCACCAATTTGGCTGATGGGCTCAGCTGTGTCCTGTGGTGGGACCACTGGAGCCAGCTGGAACCTGCTGGAACTGGCTGTGTCTGGCACGGGGCAGCCCCCGCCCCTCCTCACAGAGGCACCGCCACCCTAAAATCTTTCCATTTAAACCCACTACACCCTTATTCTAAGTTTTCTTCTTATTCTGGAAGAACATATCTGAAAGCAAAAGAAGACATAAAATACTGTTAAAAGCTGGTTTTGTAGCTCAGAAACAATCAATGATTTTTTTATATAGTGCATTAGAGAGTAATTCAGATCCCTCTCCCTGAATTTATAAATTGCAAAAATATGGCATGCAAACTATATTTCATAGGCACAACTACAGAGCAATGATCCCTTATCTTCATTTTCATTAGAATTATTTTCCTGTTTGTTTAAGCAATTATAATTATTTGCTTCACTGATCCTAACTGAATGCCAAGAAATCATGTGTTGAAAGTCAAGTTCAGAGTGTCTTCAGAGAAAAGGAGTAAGTTGTTACCTAAAATTCAAAAAAGAAATTTCCTGCTTGAAACAGAAAGTTATTTAAATACACAGATTGCCATACATTGGAGCTAGGACTTGCCTACAGGCAAATCAAGTATAATTTCATTACAAGATTAGTGGAAGAAACAAAAGGCAAGAGTAAATAACGAAAGCAATGTGTTGTAAATCAGTTCATAAGGGACCAGGTCAAGTTTTAGTTATAAAAGTACCAGAGGGTTCAGCTATCGTGTTGATTCTTAGAGCAGAATAACAACATTATTTGCTTAGATTTTGCTGGTAGGCTGGGACCACCATGCTATATTCCTGATTCTTAGACATGATGTTTACACATTGCTAACACAATAACCTATTTATTTAACAATGATTAAAAAAAAAAGATAAATCAATAATATAACCTTTTTAGCAAAGAATCTATATATTTCCAGTGATGTTACACACACCTAATAATGTGAAATTTAAGACAATGAATTACTAGAAGAACCTTGATAAAAAACCCACAAATATTCAGAGAAGCTGGAAACAGCAGCAGAAATGGTACAAGGGGTACCATTAACACATTCCTGGCAGATAACAAATAATATTGATATTACAGGAACTCAGAAGCTGAACCAATTCTTCATGACAGAACTCTTTCCTAATGTTGGCATATAGTATAGGCATACAGAACATAAAGGAACTGTCTTGGGTTGGCTTACAGAGGCTTCCAAAACAAAGCTTTCTTGAAGTTACCAGCCCTTTTTAGCTTGCTAATACTTTGCCAGTAAAGACAATATTCCCTAAAGACAGAATGCAGTGAAGAATCAGTAAGTGAGCAATTGTATTTTGTTGATCTTAAAAGAAGAATAACTGAATCCTTTTTCTCCTTTCTGGGTCTTGAAAAAGGCAGCATTATTAGTGATACACTTATAAAATCCATAGATAATGAAGTAATCTGAAGATATAGCCGCTCTTTCAGGTATCATTTGACAAGAAAGTGAATTCAGTTAGGATCAAAGATGCAACTAGCTGTCAATAAATTGTTAGTATTTATCAGCCTTGGCTTTATACTCTATTAATTAAAAAGCTAGAAGAGATGCTTCCTCAGTATGCTGTTCTGAATATCCTAGATTTTTAGGCTTCACTGGATAAATTCCAGTTTGCTTTTGATTTAAAGCCTCTTCTTAAAATATGCAATCATAGCTAAAAGGTTCCTTTGCTAGAGATAGTTACATTCTTCCATAAAGTGGTCCAAGTTTTATCTTACAGTAAACTAATCTTTCAGCTGAATTTGCTGCATTTCTTCTTCTAGACACTGGATTTTGTTTTACTTTTGACACAAATAAAAGAAAGTTCAAATTTAGTTTATCCATCTGCATTGCTTAATCTACCTTTCAGCTACTACTTTGTTAAGCTAATGTTGTGGTTTAACCCCAGTTGGCAACTAAGTTGGCAACTAAGCATCACACAGCCTCTCGCTCACTGCCCCCCCCACTGTGGGATGGGGGAGAGAATCGGGAAAAAAAAAAAAGTAAAACCCGTGGGTTGAGATAAAGGCAGTATTAATAGGACAGCAGAGGGAGAGAAAATAATAATAATAATGATAACAGGATTTATAAAATAAGTGATGCACAATGTAATTGCTCACCACTCGCCAACCAATGCCCAGCCAGTCCCTGCAGTGATCACTGCCCCCCAGCCAACTCCCCCCAGTTTATATACTGAGCATGACGTCATATGGTATGGAATAGCCCTTTGGTCAGTTTGGATCAACTGTCTTGGCTGTGCCCCCTCCCAGTTTCTTGTGCACCTGGCAGAGCATGGGAAACTGAAAACGTCTTTGTTGAGTGTCAGTACTACTTAGCAACATCTAAAACATCAGTGTGTTATCAGCATTCTTCTCCTACTAAATCCAAAACACAGCACTATGCCAGCTACTAGGAAGAAAATTAACTCTATCCCAGTGAAAACCAGGACAGCTAAATAGAATTAGTTCCTTGAGCCTCAACTTTTAAATACTTTTTGTGATTCTTTTATTTATATTACATTGACATTATTCTTGAACTGAGGACATCAGAAACAGTCACAGAGCTCCAGTGGCAGTGTCACTTGCACTGAAAAAAAGACACAATTTATTCTTAGTTCTGGATTGTTAAACAAATATATTTTAATGTAAGAATTTATTTTAAATGTCTACTTAATTTTTTAAAAAATATTTCATGTGTTTTTCCATATAATATTAAATAACAGTGCATGGCTGCATAAGAGATGCATTCATTCAGTGAAAAATGCATGTTAACTAAACGTTTTTAAATTTATTTAATGTATATGTTCATTTTGTTTCATGCATTTTTGCAGTCTGTACAAAATTTTCAACATGACCTTTGGCCACCAAGCCTGTTATATCATTAAAATAAAAATATGAAACAGAAATTAAAAGCAATTTAACAGGGTCCATTTTCTATCCTCCATACTGTTATTATGTTCCCTTCTTTTAAGACTGAAGAAAAATCTCTTTTTGTTTACAAAGACGTTTTCCTTTCTCTATTATTTCTACAAATAATAGCCATGCCAGGTAATAAAATACACTACATCATGACAAATGCAATATTTTCTATTTAATTTTCAAAAAATTGGCCCGGCATCCTGAAAAGAAAAAGTTTGGGTGATTTGGATTTATATGGAAAGAATAAACAGTTAAGAGGTGTGAGTTGGTGGATTTAAATTTAAGAAAAGGAAGACAGGCTACAGATATGTTTCGGTTACAGCAAAATTAAATCTTTGAAATCATGCAACATAATATACCTTAAAAACATAAGAACAGTCACAGGAAATAAGACACAGAAGCTTAGTTGCATCTAGGTAACAAAATAAGATGTTGAGAATTGTCATTTGGCAGTAGTAATAGAGGGATATAATTCAAATCTCTTTTCTTTTCTCTTTGTCCCTCCTGCCTACCTGTGACTATCAGGAGACAACAATCAGGCTCTGACAGAAATTCTTATAGTAGCCCTATTTCCCTCTCTTTAGCAATTCCTTTGTGATATGGAGTTAACAGGAGTGCTTTAGTGTCTCTCAAAGTTAGGCTTAACTTGATGAGCACAAAGAGCTTCTGATATAATTTTTCATACTCAAAACCCAGTAAGATGAAGTTGCCAGTATCACTTGTGGAGTAAAGTAGTGCTCAAAATGTGTGATCAAATAGTTTCCAAATGACTTTCAATACAAAGGAAGGCTTTGTTATGAATTAGCTAGAAATTCCAAGTGGATATTCTTATCCACAAGTTTTGTTGCAAATGCATTGGAGAACTAAGTCAAGATAAGTATTGTTACATTCAGTCTATTTTTTTTTTTTTAGAATTTTTTTAAATTTTTACTAATATGATATTTTAAGAGGGAAAAAAAAATCCCCACAAATTATTAATTTCAGTGTAAATATTTTTTTTCTGCCACCAAAAAATTGTATCTTTAGAGGAAATCAGAATTTTCTTAAAACAATTCCCTGGGGAGGCTACATATATTGACTAGCATTTTTGATACCTAATTTTAAATACTATCAAAAATTGATTTTTAATGAACAATCATTAAGCATTCTTAAAAATTCAGATGTGCCATAAAGCATGCTAATGTAATTAAGACAAAAAACCCACCAGTCACTTTTGTAAAGCTATGTCTGTATTCTTAATTGGAATATCATTCTCTTTTTGTTCTTGTCACTGTCTTTTTCTATCTGATGTTTGACTTTAATTCACAATTTTCCCATACAGAAAAGAAACATAGTAATATATCAATTAAATCTGGTATGAATTGGTATAGGAAACTTCATCCAATGTAATTATAAAAGTACAGTTTTAAGATTTCAAGTGTTCACATAAGTGGTTCCTCTTGACATAGTAAGATTTTAGGAGGCATGCAAGGACATTATCTCTTTCATACTTCCTCAACCTAGATATCATTTTTTATTGCAGACACCATAAAGAAATACCATGAAAGAAATCTTGTCTGCTACTTGAAGGCATTAAACTATGCCTTCAAGAATAAGATTAGATGTTGGTAAATCCCAGGATCACCACAATCTGTCATATTATGTTCTCTTTTAACTAAAGCTGTTCTCACTTAAGACACACAGTACCACTTTTTCACGGTCTCTCTCTCTCTCTCTTACATTTGTGTATGCATACATATGTGTAGATTTATGTGTACCTATACACACACACATACAGACATAGACATGCAAGCAAACAAAATCAAATTTCAGATTAAATGTAAGACATTCAGGTCCTATACCTAAGACCAAACTTACCCACCTGTATTTAAGCTAAGGTAAAATATTTAATCATGATAAAGTTTCTCTTTGTGATAGCTAGATTATAAAGCAAATTATTAAAAAAGGTATCAAGCAGAATATGAGAACATGGTGTCCTGCTACGTTTACTTTTTCTATTGTGAGACATGAAAACAAATCATTGCAAGTAACAGTGTTGGCTTTTATATCTTCTATTGATATAAGTCACATCAATATAAATATTCCAAAATTCTTCACCTGCATTTTATTGAGATAGTTGGTGAAGAAATTCCATGAGCTAAACAGATGTACTGCTTTCTGCCTTGCTCTGCCTTCTTTTCAGCTTGTCTTACTGAGTGGGTGGAATTAATGTACAGCATGAGCATGACGACTGAAAGCAGGTAAGTAGTTGAGAAAGAGAGATCACATGACATGAGAAATCTTAACACTCGGCACTAGTTGAAAAGAATAAAACATAACTTATAATCCCTGTTTTTTTCAACACAGTAGTGCTTCTATTTTGATACAGTTCTGGCTGTCAAAAAAATGATCTGACCAGGATCAAAACTCAAAAGCATGGTGTACCAGCACTTCAGAGATCAGAGCCACAGTCAGTGGGATTTTGCTACCAGCTATTAGAGATGGTAAAATGGAGAGAAGCAAAGGAATGAAAGCTGATCTTTCTCACACTGAAATCAATAAGAGACTTCCCACTGACTTCAAAAGCAGCAGCAGGGCAAAATACACAACCAAGGCGAGAACACACAGAAGAGTATCTAGAAAGAAGAGGAAAGAAAAGAACAACGCAAGATATTTAGGGAGAGAGAAAAATGGTTTGAGAAAAAAAAATAAAAAAGGTTAGAAAATAGGGAAAAAAAGCCTTGAATTAGAAAAGCTTTCACAGATTCTTAAAGTACCTCCTTATCATGTTTCAAATGCTATTTTCATCT